>VZTD01001907.1:0-11110 GCA_013397725.1 Rhagologus leucostigma
GAAAATTAACTCCACCCCAGATGGAACCAGCACAAGGAGAAAACATTTGATGGCTGAGGAAAATCTGCAAGTCCTTGACAAAAAACCTCACTGCACATCACTGTGTGCAAGCTGTACTTGTCCTTGGAAGCAAACTCTGAGTGAGACGCAATATTTTATTGGTTTTGTTTTGCTTTTGGTGGGTTTTTTTTACCTGTGTGTTCATTTACAGTGATATGGAGTAGTCCCCATTCTAAGTAGACAAGGAATGCTGCAAGAATGCAGCATTCACACACGTATGGAAATGAATGACTGCACGAGATGCAAGACTGTCTGCTGTCTGCAGTGTAACCCCTGTGGCCCTCTCTCCTCCCTCATTTGCCTAACCCTGTTTTAACAAGCACCTGGAATGGTTCAGCTGTGATGTTCCTGCTGTTCCTGCTCTGCAGGCCCGGAGGACGCCCTCACATACTTCTCTTGACACAGTGACTCGCATGGGGCAGAGGCAGAATTCCAAAACAAAACCAGCAGATGCTGTGGGTCCATGAAAGCCACATGAAGTTGGAGCTCTGATGGTTTTCATTATGTTGTGGTGTGAGTGCCCTGCATTCACATGGCCCAATGCATTTTAGCAAGCTCTGCCCTTAGTTTGAGTTTCAGGCTCTTTCTGCAGATTGGAGGGCACTCTGTGTGCGTGTAAGGGGGGAATTTTATTTTATTTTTCAATGCTGGCAAGCAAAACACTCTTTTTCTCCAGACTCTTTACTTGCATTTTGCTGTGCTACCAGGAAAACACTGGGAGAGTTATTGGTCAATACCTCTTAGAGTAAAAGTTAGTAATGTTTCCCAGTAGTAAATGTTGTGGGAAGGACATGAATTCCTTTCAAGTTCTGAATCAGATTCTTTCTTTCCCTTCAAACCATCGCTCAGCTCTGAGGAATTCCGAAAAGAAGGGTTTTCATACTGAGCCCAGAACTCTCTGTATTGTTGGTGGGACTGTCAAGGTGCTGTTTGTACAAGGTGTGATTCAGAGAGCCCAGCCACCCACATGGCAACTGCAACCACAAGAGGCAACGCTTCAGAGCGTCCTATCTGAGAATCCATCTAGAGGACATCTCAGACAGACCTGAGGCTCCTCTGCTCGTGCTTGGAACTGCCTGGATGTGAGCCAGCTCTAATTTAGAAGTCCTGCAGACATGTTAGCTCAGTTCTGTGTTTGAGCTGATATCAAAGCCCTTGCAATCATCTGTCTTGAGACGACACCTTGTAGGTAAAGCTCAGTCCTCAGGTGATCCGGGGTTTTGTTACCTCTGTGGATGTCAGAGGAATTTCGCCTCAGAATTAAAAGCACTCAGGGAAGGAGGTGTTTTTGTGCTTTCTGTTATGCCATAACCATTGCTCTGGCCCAGCAGATTTTTCTACAGAGCCTACAGCTGGTTTCAGGGAGCCTCTTTGGACCCTGCTGAACATGAAGCAGGTTTTTAACAACCTCCACCAGCTTTCTCTGCCTTGCTTTGCACCCACTCAGGCCTGGCCAAAATCCAGCCCTCAGCCAAAGCCTGCAGGACTCCTTTCGTAGTGCACATACTTTGCAGATAAAAAAATTACTTGAATCAGAAGAAAACCAGGCAGAAACCCCCTGCCTGCAGTCACGTGTCACACCCAAAGCAACATCAAGGGTTCCTGGCTCTCGGTCTCAGCAGACAACAAGTTTGCACCTGAATCATTTGGAAGAAAATCTTTTCAGGAAAAAGGCATCTGGCCCAAGATGTAGCATGGATTCCTTTGTTTAGTTTAGCTGAATCCCATGGTTTTGCATTTTCATCCCTCAATCCTCTCTACCAGAGGAACAAATCTCCGGTAATTTGAACACATGTATGCTCTGCACTGACTCCCGACTCTGGTAACTTGTTCCATATTCTCAGCACCATTTGCATTAAACAGTTCTGCCACGTCTCCCCTGTGCTCCAAGTGCAGAGAAACAGATGGGCAAACAAAGCAAGGGACGGCCCTGCCTCGCTGCACCTGAGTTTTGGTTTGAAATCTATGCAGACTTGGGGACTAACTAGGTCATTTTAAAATAAGGGAAATTCCTGCAAAACGGGGTTTTTTTCTTACTGCTTCAAACAGAATGAAACGTGAAACCACTCCAGATTACAGCATGTAAATTGATGTGGAGATAAGATAGGCTTTGTTTTGTTTGAGACTCAGAAAGATACTTTAGGTACAGCTCTTTGTTGTTGGCAGCCTACTTTCTATGCTGAAATATGAGTTGAAGTCATCATTTACTATCTTTTTTCACAACACTTCGATGGGAGTAGGAGGAAGGTGGTAGTGAGAAGTCTTTCCATGAGAGGTTTGCTGAATAGTTATGAAAATGTTGTTGCATTTGAAGCCCTGTGCAGGACAACCTCTCTGCTTGTTTATTTTCTGAAAAATCAGACCCATGGTTGACCGTGTTCTTCACAAAGTGTTGATAACGCCTGTACCTTTGAAAAAGACACTCAAAAATGAAATCGGAAAGAATGAAACCTCTCTTCTGTTAAAGAATGCTCTCCCGAAGGCTGTTAGGCAGTGTTTCAATCTGAGACAACTGGTATTTTACTGACTCAGGCAGCAGTGCTTAATGATTGTTAACAGTATTTAGTGACTGTGAATGTTCAACCTGTATTTGCTTTGCTTTCTGTTTTGTCTCTGACTCCCTTCACTAAAAGCTGAAAAGCTCCTGAAAAGCTTCTGAAAAGCTAGGAAATAGTTTTGCAAAATCTTTGCTAAAAGGCTGGAAGATCTTTGTGATGCTGAGTGCGTTTTTTACACTCTGCGCTTTCCAGCTTTTCTGCCTCCAGGAGCAAGGATGAGAGGGGACCTGCTGATTGTTGGAATGCGCGACACCAATTCCTGAAAAATAACTTCACAAAATAAATAACTTGCCTTCAGCTTAATGTCTGCCGTTGTGAATTTTTGTTTGTTTGTTTGTTTTTCTGGGGGTTTTTTTGCTTGGTTTTTTTAAGGGCTGGAACTTTTTCTTGCTTTTTAGCATGACAGCAATAAAATTTCCTCAGTTAAAAATAAATACAGATTTGGTACCTGAGAAGGTTCATTGCTGCTTAGATAAATTTAAAAGACTGAAACTCTTGATCGGAGTTTTTCTGGAAACCAGACAAATCTCCAAGCTGAAGTCACACAGCGAAGCGGTCTTGAAATGTCCAGTGCCTCTCATATGTACATAAAAATCAGGTTTTCTGTTCTTTTGGTTTGGTTTTTGGGCTTATTCGGGATGAGTTGGATATGGCCAATCCTTATCCAAATGCCATAAGCATCCAAACTTGCAGGGAGCTGGAGCACCTACAAATGACCTACAGGTCTTGGGAAATGGCAGCAAAACCATCCCCACAGGTTCCTACATTTGCATTCCAGAGAAGTGCCTGAGGCCGTCCTGGAAATCCTAAATGCCGTTGAAAGTCACTGACAAATGGCTGTGGAGTTTTGTAAAACCCCCAAATAATTTAGGAATAGGTTTAATAATCCCCTGAAATTGCATGCCTTGGAAAATCCCAGCAATGTGGATTTAGCATTACAAATGAGAGACAACGGTGGAAAACCTGTGAAAAGGAGAGTGGTTTTTGTCGTTCTGGAAGATCTCAGCTATCACATTTTATCTTCTCCTGCATCTCTGCCTCAATTTGTTCTGAAATCTTGGAACAAAAGAACACTTTGGTGCCCAAGCCATTCAAGAACAGTTTTCTTACCGATGAAATGACATGTCTGAAAGCATCTTGAACCTGTTAATATTATTGCAGTGATACTGAAAACTTTCTCTTTCATGCATTTGATATTAGGACAGCGCTGACAGATCTGCAGCCTCACCTAATAACAGTGCTTCAAGAAGTAAGATTTCACTAACCATTAATCCTACATGACACAATTTTATTTTTATCGTTCTGTTTGCCTAAACAAAAGCAAACTTGCCTGATTTTTCCTTTACTGCTGTTAGTTGTACAAACATTTACTGACTCACCTAAGCCAGGGTTTCCACTCAAACAGTTTTTACCCAGCTGAATGAGGGCATTTAAATGGTCATTTACAATTAAAAGGAATTCTCGCATACATCAAAACAGAAGTTTTACTTTTGGTGGAAGGGAGGGTAATTTGCTGCAATCATTCTTGCGCTAGGCTTTATTTTACAATGCAGTAAATGTTGCTACTCATCAACTCCAACCAATTAAAATGGCACTGGTGTATGAACAGCCTGTCCACAACTTCACTCCGCTGCTTTTGTTTGGGGGAAAAGGATGAGTAAAACATCTCCGAAGGGTGTTTTATCTAGGCTGACACCGCAAAATGAGCACCGTGAGGGTTTTGTTTGTTTTGCTGGAGGCGTGGAGTTGTATCCAAGTTCCCAAATAATGGAAAAATACAATCTCCTCAGTCAAAAGATGCACAGTCTTTGTTTGAACCACGAGCAACCAGGAAAGTGGAGGTACAGGAGGAAGGAATGAGGGAGGCACCCACTCTGCGGGCTGCCTGAGAGGCCACGAGCACAGGGGACCTCTTTTTGCAAGGATTCTTTTGTCCTCTTCCCTCATTTCAGTTTTTCTTTAAAGAAATAGGATAAAAAGGTATAATACCATTAGTCCCAGCTTTTTTAGAAGGAAGCCAGCACTAAATCTTGCTTCCTTCTAGGCTCTGCTTTATATTTTGGTGATGTGAAGAATGGGATCTGAATGCCCATGGGCCCATTACTTATTCTGATCTTCTTTCCTATTTTTCCTCTACATTTTTAGTTTAAATGTAGCCCTGATTGTGTGTTTCTGAATGATTGTCTGTTTTTAAGGCCTTGATTAATGGGAGCAGCCCACATCCTCAGCAAAGCCAGGAGCCTATGTGATATTTTCCAAGCCTACCTCAGGTAGGATATTCCCCGAACTGCAGTGGAGTCATCCAGCTGCCCTCGGTGGTTTGGAGCTCAGACCCAAGGTGTGCGGTGGAATGTGCAGGAGAGATCTGGATCAAATTCCTCTTCAGTGTCTGTTTCATAGAGGAAGGAACTGGTTATTGGGGCTTCCCAGCCCAGGTCTCAGTGCTCAACCATATCATCAGCCAAAAAGAGGAGAGTTATGAAGAGCCTCTGACTGCTGTTTTCAAAAGAAATGCCTTTCTCAGGCCTCTGCACTGGGAGCATCTGTTCTTATTTATGCAGTTTTTCATATACAAGAGGATATCATACATCTTCATTCTGGAGAGATTATTCCTGGTTGAAAAAAAAAAACCAAAACCAACCCAAACCAACCAAACCTACAAAAAAAGCAACATTTGAAAGGAAAATAAAAATCTCACACCTTGAAAATGTCTCCAAAGAAGGTGAGACTGGCTCCTGGGTGAGATGTTTTCACCCAGGCTGGCCCTGCTTCAGCAAAGCACTCAAGTGCATCCATAAGCCCTGTTCACTCCAGTGGGAAGCCTGGATTTTGACTGGATTTTGTGGAACAGCTGCCAAACAAACTCGTAGTGCATCCTGCCCCTCGATGGTGCAGGGAGGAACCTGATTAAAGCTGTCGTGAGAGACCACTGGAGAAAGCCAAGTGCTCTGCACAACAACAACAACTTTTATTGATCCCATAAAACTCGGGAACACTCCTCTTAGCCAACCACCTATTTCTGCCTGCTATTTTCAGAAAATGAACCCTGCTATTCACACATCTAAAGCCAAAGAGCACTCTTGCAATGAGTCCCAGCATTTAAAGTACTCCATGAAAGAAACATCAGTGCTCTCCCCACTTGTGCAGCTGCAGAAAACTCCTCTCTCCTTTGGAGCTAGGTAAGAGTGATCCGTGGTGATGGAGAGAGGAGAATTTACCCTGGTGGTTCAGGGAGCTCTGGAACCAATCTAGCTCTCTAATAGCTGAGTGGGAGATGAGCAATTGAACCGTATGCCAGTGGGATCCTGGGCCACAGGAGGAAGAGTGTAGCCAGCGGGCTGAGGGAGAGGATCCTCCCCTCTTCTCTGGGCAGTGCTGTGTCCAGTTCTGGCTGCCCAGTTCCAGAAAGACAAGGAATTAATGGAGCAGGACCACGGGAGGTCCGTGGAGATGCTGAAGGGCCTAGAGCATCTCCCTTACGAGGAAAGGCTGAGGGAGCTGGAGCTGTTCAGCCTCGAGAGGAGACTATCAAGAGATCAGACTCTTTCCAGTGGTGCCCAGAGACAGGTCAAGGGGCAGCGGGCACAAACTGAAACACAGAAAGTTTCATCTGAATAGGAGGAAAATCTTCCTTATTGTGAGGGTGACAGAGCACTTGGAACAGGCTGCCCAGAGAGATTGGAGTCTGCTCCTCTGGAGATATTCCAAAGCTGCCTGGATCCTGTGTAACCTGCTCTGGGTGAAGCTGCTTTAGCAAGACAGTTGGACTGGGGGTGATCTCACCCCAGCATTCCGTGATTCTGTGAATCACTGCCAGTTTTGAAGCTGGACTGCTCTTTGGGCAGATGTGTGATTTCCAAATTGGCACTATGGAGACAAACATGGCTGTAGTAGGGAGTGACACAGGGTGGTGGAGAGAAAAAGGATGAAGTAGGGAAGCCCTCTTCTGGAATGCCACCCACTTAATCCACAATTATGACCTGTATAGTTCTATTTATTCATGCACAGAGTAGCTCAGCTCTGTTTCAGTGCTCCTGTCCTGGTTGTCTTGGTCCTTGTCCTGACAGATTCCAACTTCAGCTGAAATCAGACCCTAGAGGAAATGAATTGAGTTTATGCCTGTGTAGAAGGGTTGCTCAAGCAGGATATCTGTTTATTAAAGCACTGTCTGGCAATTCTCATAGGGTGTCTATAACTTGTAAACTTTTAATACAAAAGGAAATTCAAAATGCAATCAAGAATACAATGGGGTTTGCAGATTCATGCAGTTACTGCTCTCCAATCCTATAATCCATCCTTCCGTGGTGACTTGCATGGTTCTGGCTTGATCCTACAACCCTATTCACATGGAAATACATATATTTATATTAATAACTGTTTCAAACCCATGTATTTTATTACATGGTCCAAACATTTCAGAATCAGACCTTCTGAGGAAAAGATAGCATTGTTTGCAGACAAAAGAGCAAAGTATTCCTTATGTTCAAATGACCTAATGGGAGATTCTATATTAACTTCTCTCCTCTGGGGAAAACATATTTTATATAATTTTTCTGAACTGAGAGGAGAAACCTTAAAAAAAATATTGTTCAATTTAATTTAGAGGCATAAAACTGAGCCTTGGAGAGGTGTGAAGTCATCATCTGGTCCATGTTGCTGTTGAGGACTGGCTTGTAAGGAGAAACAATGAAAGAAAAACTTTGTCTGGTGTCAATTAACTGTATTAATATAAAATACACTTTAGCTGGTTGGTTCTTACATTTTTAGGAGAAAAGGACAGCTCTGTCACTAGATGGTTGATAAAGGATGTCATCAGCATGTGATTTCTTTGAATATCTTTTATTTTTTCATGTTTTTCCATTTCTGAACCAAGGATAATTCCTGTTGGCTGGTTATCCCAGCACAGAAATCTTAGAGTGGGCAGGCAATTGTATTTTCATTTCTGTTTGATTGCTTCTCCTTATTCTATTAAAAAGTTAGACTCCCTCACACAGCAATGTTATCAGCCCTTCTAAGCAGATAATTTATGAGCCAGCCTGGATTACATTTGGGATGAAATAACCATAAATCTGTAGTATCTATTAACATGGCTTTGTTGAAGAAAAAGTAATTTCGAATTAGTAACCCCAAGCACAAATTTGTCTCTGATACCAATAAACCCCTTTTCCCTAGGAAGAGCTAATTCTGTGGCAATCAGCTTCTCTTCTGAGCCTGGGAAGAAAAACAGAGTCTCACTTCCACTAAAGTGAATACTGAAACGGGATTTTCACCTTCCCACCAGAGCTGATCCAGACTCTGGAATAAATTAAACCCTAAAAACTTTAACTGTGGAGGGTTTGCAGTGTCTGAGGCTGCTTGAAACAACAGATTCTTGGCACCAGACATTTCTTGAGATGCTCTTTCCATTGTAAAAAGGATTAATAATAACCAAACATCGCTAGTTAATTTCTCCAGAGTCCTTAAAGGGTGGAAACAGTGTGTAGATGAGGTAGAACCCCTCACTACTCCTAGTATTCAAAACCCTGCTGGGTATTCATAGCCTTTGAAATGTCTGCTTTTAATTATGCACACTGCCTTTCTGCCAGGGAGCAGGTGGAACAGCTTTCAGCTCAACTGGGAGCTCACAAACTCCTCTCAGCAAAGCCTCTTCAAGAGCATTCTCGTTCAGGGCTGCCCGTGTCAGGCTGAGACTTCAGGTATGCACAGGAGAATTTTCTCCTTCCAGGTAATTGTACGAGAAGTAATTGGGAATTCAGTGGAACCTGCATTTCCCCTCCACCTCTGTTATCAGCCCAGCAGCCAGCTCTGTGGCTGTGCTGTGCTTTGGTGAAAAAAACCTCTCTCTTTGTATCCAGCCTGGCATGGAATCGTAAATTCATAGAATATCTCAAGTTGGAAGGGACCCATCACAGAGTCCAACTCCCCGCTCCTCACAGGACTGCCTAAAACTAAACCATATGACTATCAAAAAAAAAAATTAAAGGAATGTTAACTGGGAATGTCCTTCAGAAAATGTCACGCTACTTTTCTTTTTATAGCCACATCTCATAAGGTGTTATATATCCAAGATATACACACCTGTGTGCTTCGCTTTGGGATTGTTCAGCCTGGAGAAGGGAAGCTTTGGGGTGACTCAGTTGTGGCCTTCCAGTGCCTGAGGGAGCTGCAAGGAAGATGGAGAGAGACAACTGACAAGGAAACGAGTGACAGGATGGGAGGGAATGGCTTCAAGCTGAAGGACAGTGGGTTTGGATGGGATATTGGGAAGAAATTCTTTCCTGTGAGGGTGGTGAGGCCCCAGCACAGGGTGCCCAGAGTTCTTAGATTCCCCATCCCTGGAACTGTTTGAAGCCAGATTGGACAGGGCATGGAGCAACCTGGGACAGTGGAAGGTTTCCCTGCCCATGGCACAGGGTCTTGAAGGTCCCTTCCAAACCAAACCATTCTGTGATTCCATGACAGAAATTCAAACAATACATTAAGCTTGTCCAAGCACCCAGCAGTCGCTCTTATCTCTCCCCTATCTTTTTGTCACTCTTTATTCCAATGGCAAGAATAACTCCTGGAGAACTAACGCAGACCTGCCATTTGTTCTTATTCTTTCTCAACTTAAATTGAATCTGTCGGGGAAACTTTTTCCCCTTTTATGGCAATATTTTTTCCAGGTTTCCCCTGTGTTGTTTATGGACAGAATGAACACAGCTGTACATGCAGGCATGACTGAAAGTCAGGCATCCAAGCTGCCTGCCTTGTTATGAGTCTGCATGTGCCAAAGGGCTCTGGTGCACAAGCTGTTTGTTGACAGACATAAGGAGGTGGAGGTTTGAAAATTCTTGCAGATATTTTTACACTGTACCAGTGTCAACAATCAGGAGAAATCCTACAGACCCAAGGTCTGCTCCTCGAAAATGATTCACAGAAACTTCACAGAAACTTTGGTAAAGTTTGGTTAAAGAAGGCACAGCTATTTACGGGCTGAAAGAATATTGTATTTTTAAAGTTCTGATTTGAGAAACAGCCCTAAATGTTTGTAATTGGTTTTTTGAATAAGTGTAAATGTAGATTAAACTACAGTCTAGTAAAAGGAAAACAATCCAATAGCCTCAACCTGCCCTACGCCTCTCATCCCCTTTGGTTTCATCTACAACTCTTGGGAATGGGAGAGGAGAGGTTGTGAAGAGACAGCACGGGCTGGGCACAGCCACAGCTTTAAAAACTCTTAATATTTGTCCTGAAAATGAAAAGGATAGGCTGCTGCCACTCAATAGCTAGATTTTGCTAAGCAAACTATAATCACAGATCCTACTTTTCTTCCCTTGGCTTCATTGTCAGGAGGTTCTCCAGTTCAAGGCTTTGGTTTTGCAAGCAGTGCAGGGACAGCTCTCTAGGGCAGGGCTATAAAAGTAGCAGATACTCCACACCACAGACTCCTTTCTCATTTGAGAAGAAACTTTCTCCAGAAGAGGCAAGATTTGTGGTGCTATGAGGCGGTAATTAACGAGAATGAAGACAGGAGCTTATTATCTGTGTAACATAAGCAGAACAGCAAAATTAAGTGGAGGGAGGACTAGTAAAAGTAAGGGCGAAGGAGAGCATTTTTTCAACAAGGCTGCTGAAAAAAACCCTGAAATAACACCAGCTCTTAACTTCAGCATCCTGAGGTTATTGCATTTCTCCCACAAACCCTTAAAAAGGCAGTTTCTTGCACAGGTATTAGCATTTCTCAGATCGAGTGAGCAGCTCCTCACAGCTATTGCACGGAGATGTCACTGTCAGTTTTCATTAGCTGGAGATGCAGGCAAAAAAATCAAAGCAGGGCTTAAGTGGGGTTTAAGATGGGTCTAAGCTCCTTGCAAAGCCTGAGGAACAGCTGGCATGCAATGTAAGCACTGTTCATCCAGCATGGAGCAGTCCTGGGTGTTCTCCCCTTACAGGAACTCCCTCCTGAAGAGCCTGTTAATCCCTGCTGGGGCACTGAGCACCAGCACCAGCACGAGAACCACAAAAAGCATCACTGAAACATGCACTGGACTGTGAAAATACCCGTGTGGGACAGTGAAACCCTGCAAACTGTAAAAACACCCACCCTGAAACGTGGACTAGGATAGGAGGAGTGATCCTAATGCTCTTAAAGGCTGTGTCTTCAGCACTGCGGTGGAATTTCGTGTGTCCCTAAGACTCCTCCCAAAGCCTGTTCCAGTGCCATGTTTTTCCACATGTACCCATCTCACGCTTTTAATAATCAGAGGAAATAGGTTCTCTGACGTGCAAGACCCAGTTGAAAGTAACTATTTACACTTGAAACAGCCTTCAACCCATGAATTCCTCCCATCTCTCACCCTCTTATACAGAAACTGTGGCGTGTTAAGAATAATCTAAGAAAAACTCAGGCCACAAATAGTGATAAAATATCTGCTGCTTTCCTTTCATACTATTCTGGTCCTACCAAAGTGCAGCTTAAAATACTTTTTTTTTTTTTTTTTTTTTTTTTT
>VZTD01001907.1:11144-94800 GCA_013397725.1 Rhagologus leucostigma
CCCTTCTCTTTTTTTAAGTCAGAAGTGTAATGGCATTTGAGCTCTTTCTTCAAAGACTTGTAATGGCCCAGATGATAAAGCTGGATGCTGTGGCAAAAGCCATAATGGAAGGAATGTGTTTCACTTCTCACCTGTCTTTCCCAAAATGTGCTGGCAGCCAAGGATGATATTTGAGACCCTTTCAAAAGAATGCTTCTCTTCTCTAATAAAAGGAAGCTTTATTCGGGTACTCTTTTTTAATTCCAAGGTCCAAAAGAGGCCACACTCTCAACATGCTCAGAAGCTCAGCTGGATTGAAATGGAAATGTTGGAGCCAGCACATGTGTTGCTACTTCTTTTGGCTCAGTAATTTAAAAAGAAAAATAAAAAAATCGTTATTAAATCTGCTAAAGGGCTCAGTTTTGCCTGGTCCTCGGTGACCTGAAACTCCCGGAAGGCAATGAAGTGGAGTGCTCAGCCCCTTTTGGGATTCTCCATATGGTCCCCGCCAAGCACATGACTTCCTGACATCTGCTGAAGCAGCAGTACCTGCAAAGCCATGACACTGCTTGAGGTACTGGGAGAGTGCTGGAATCCAGCCCTTTACAGATGAACATCACAAATATCCCAATATTTCAAGTAACTCCTGACATCTGCAGACAGGAGAACCTCTCAGCGTTGCAGCACTGGGCAGGAGCAAGCACAGAAATACTAAATAGAGGTAACACAAGCACAGAAATAATAAATCTTTAAATTTAAATGGAAGCAGACATTGTGTTTGTCTTGCTCAGCTTTACCCTCCAAATTTCCAGTCACTGCAGTGGCTTGCACACAAATCTGTTGCCCTTGCAACAGATTCTGGTTGTTCAAGACCAAAGAATAAGTCCTGGTATTTAATCTGACTTGGAAATTACCTCCCTAAGCTTTTTTTGGGTGAAAAAATGTCACAAAATCATCCAGTGTAGTCACCAAGCTGTATAAGATAACATTTACACAGGTCACTGAGAAATGTCTCAAGATTTACCAGTGCATCTCCTTGTTTTCGGTTTCCCACACCTCCATCCCTTCAGAAAGTTGTGAGTTTTCACAGAAAACACCCAAACCCTGTGAACATGTGCTTGCCTTCTAAAAAAATAACAACAAAAAAATTCTTAAAAACCCCAAATGTTTTCAGCTGTGAACTCGTTTTTGCATGGTTTCCACAGATTTAAACTGTCTATGTTTTCCTTATGGCTGCCAGCATCTCCCTTTTATTTCTTCTTTTTTTTTTTTTTTGCCCAGAAACTCAGCCTAGTTTTAGGCCAGATAAAACCCCTCTGTCACCCACAATGTTCATGTAGGGACTGAGAACCCCTTCCCTTACAGAGTCAAACTAATGAAAAGTAGCCAGAAAGCATTAAAAATGTAAAAAAACCCCATTAAAACGTATTCGCAGAATTGGCCAAAAAATTTCTTCTCTGCTGGGGAGTTTAAGTTCTCTGTTTAAGCCCTTTAATAACAATGACATGATCACTACTATTAAAGCCCCATTATTTTTATTTTAAGCCTGCTACTGAGCAGTTATTACCCTATAAAGCACTTTCATAACTAAAATCCTTGTCAAGAGTTGCATTTTCCTGTGCATTGTCTGTGTCTCCTTTCACTGCCTTCAACTCACCACCACATTTTCTCGAAGCAGTTGTGCTGCACCAGGCATCCCATGACTGAGAGGGAGCCTTTGCTCTGCTCGGTGCCTTCCAGAGGAGCCCGAGATTTGAATAATTTCTCTTCCTTCACCTCTCTACTTTTGGAAGTCTTTCCTCTCACCATTCCTTCCACTTCCAAGTGTTCTTGTCTTGTTAATTCTTCTTTTTCTCCTGTGCATTTCTTTGCAGTTACCAAAGAATTAAAACTAAAATGTCACTGTAGACCTCCTTGTCATGGAGAGTGGCCAACGTCAGCCACTGTTCCAGTGAAACAAGGTCATACTCCTTCTTCCAGAGTAGTGGATCCCCAAAAAACCACATAAACTTGGACAATAAAATACCTGGAACTACATGCACATCGCTGGTTTAATTCAAACACCAATTAAGGACATTCAAAATGAAAAAGAACACCCCAAACCTTTAGGAGTAGCTGCACCTCTGTGCCACTGGAAATGCTTTGGGGCAGCTGGGATATCTCTGCAGGGTTGGCAGCACCAGCAAAGGTCCTTTGGGAAATTTGTGTCCTTTTGGATCAGCAGGGAGAGGCCAGGTGGGATCCCCAGGGCATCTCAGATGTCCCCAAACACCCGTGCTTTGGCACCTGAAGGGCAGCACTCCCGTTCCAGAAGGCGTTTCCTGATTAACCTGACACTGATGCCGCTCCTGATAGAGCTCAGGAGAGAAGGACCAGTTTTTCAACTTCACAGGCTGTAAAGAACCACTCTGAAAAGTGAAGAAAATCACCAGGTTTTTAAATACATAAAGCGACCTCACTTCTTCTTTGAAATCTTTATACTTTATAAAAATCGAATCACAATCTTGTTCTAATTTCTTGGGTTTGTTTCTAATGTATTAAGACATTCTTGCTGTGTTTCCCAGCTTTTCTACAATTATGAATGCTTGGAAACTCCTCTTTGGTTACTGCTGGTGTTCCAGGACATGCATGGTTTTAGGAGACACAAGTTCAAAATAGAAAAATTGCAGAGTTTGCAATATGGACATTCAAAAACCCCCACAAATCTTTGCAACCCTGGAGGTGTCCTGATTAAACCTGACTTTGTACAGCTCAAGACCTAGAAGAACTGCATGTTAGAATATGATTTTCAGGAAGGCTTGCATTTGTTATGGAGGTTTTTGCTAAAACTTTATTCCAGGTTTTATTGCCTGTAAGTGAAATGCAAATAAATGATGGTTGGAGTGAAAATAGGTCTAGTGAAGCATCACTTCTGATCCTGATTTGATTATTTCAAGAAGGTGCAGAGCAATTTGCAGCAGTCATGGGTTGGTAGCATCCACTTTTGGTTTGTGTTCACTACCTCTGTAGCAGAAGTTTGGAGGGTACTTAGGAAACTGGAAAGTCAGAAAAATAGAAGCTTTTAAGAACATTTTAAAAAGCTGAAAGACTTTTTTTTTTGTTTTCAATGAAGAAAAATGAAAAACAGGCTTTATGGGAACTGCCAAGGAGGCCCCGAAAACCCCCTCACTTTATAACTCCTGCCTTGCTGCCAGCACTTGTATCAAGAAATCTTTTTATCAGACAGGTGGCCCTGACAAAGAAGGGGCACTTGATGGTAATCTAATCTCTGAGAGTGTTTTCAGTTGCAGGGAAGATGAGAATGATTAAAAAAACCCCTCTCAGCAAGAAAATTAAGGAGAAACCAGAAAAATCTATTTAAAACTAAACATAAACCAAACTAAATAATGAGCATAAAATGCTGTATGAAGCTGCACTGCAAACAGTGCTTACTGTTTAAAAAATAACTTGCATTAAAAGGAATTTCTCAAATTGCTCACCTGCCTGACTCCAAGAGAAATAAAGTTATCAAGGTTGCCTTGCTTTTGAGTGAAGCATTGTCAGCTTTTCTATTGCAAAAATTACTTTAAATTTGGCTTGTACTGTGGTCCATGAATGGCTGGGGAACATGGTGGGCTGGGAAAGGAGTAGTTCTTGCAACCACTGAATCAAATTTCTGATCAAAATAGTTAAATTATACCTGCATGGCCTTATTCTTTATATATTTTTTCAGTTCAGCATAGACAGAGCCTTAGGAGTATGGCTCTAACATCTAAAGCAATTATTAAAGCAAGTTATTTTAAAGCTCTCTTACTCACATTTTTGCCGCCTTGCTACTGCCTCCCTCAGTTATTTGACACACACTTGATGTAAAACAGTTATAAAGAGAAGAAAAATATTACACAAATTGGCTCTAGCAGACAAGCTGAACTCTGCTCCCACATAATTGTGAAAACAGGGATTTTCTGTTGGCTGGGAGCAGCCTCAGCACTGATGTATGGCTTTGCCCTGATTTTCCTTTAGTTATGCTCAGAACAGATATTTTGTTTCAATCAGGTACCGAAGTCATCTGTTTCTCAAAAGCTGAAGCTTTAGGCTTTCCACATGTGAGAAAACCAGCCTCTAGCTCTGACTCAGGCATATGTTCAAAGCAGAAATCTGGGAGGATGGCAGCTTGGTTAAAGTGGAAAACCTGGAAAAGCCTGGAAGGGTGATTTAGCTGTCTCAATTTCCTTCTTTCCCCTGCAAGTATCATTTTTTACAGCTGCTTTCATCCCAAATTCAGGCTCAGGTGCCCAACAGAGCCCGTGGTGAGGCAGCTCTGGTCACCCATCCCAGCTCGCTGCTGCGCAGGAGAACCATCTGGGGCACAGCTCCAGGGTGACTGCATCACTTTCCTGGGAAAGGTCCCGCTTCCTTCCCAGCTTTTCATGACACAATACCCAGCTTCTCGGTCAGGAACAGCGCTGGCATCTTCTGAGGAAGCAAAATCCTGTGGGACTGTGTAATTCGCCCCCGAGCACCTGCAAATTATTATTGTTCATGATGAGAATATAGTTTTTGGTGTTTTTTTAAAAAATATTTGGTGACTTTCTGGCAGGCGCATTTGAGGGAAACACGTGTTATTAGTCATTAAAGGACATAACCTTAGTGGTGGACCTGGCAGTGAGACATTTTTGATTGAACTTGGTGTTAGAGGTCTTTTCCAACCTTAAGGACCTTGGTGCTTTGTGGTTCTTTATCCTCCTGCCTCTCCAGGGATTTGATTTGTGTGGGAATCCTGACATGCTCAGGCACTGACAAAGGTGGCCAAGTCCCCTCACACAGCCCCTGGAATGCTCTGCTCCTGCCCTGCTGGAAATTTCCAGGGAGCTGGAAATGAGGCAAGAGGATTTAGTGTGTTTATTTAGATTCAAAAGGTATCTTACAGTTAAAAAAATAAATCAAATACCCAGAAGTTAAATTAATCTTTAGCAAATGAGAACAAAATATTGCAGCAGCAGTGTCTCAGATGAGTTCACTGGACGTCGAATCGTTGAAACCTGCCTGCCCCAAGCCCCTTTTGCCATCTTTTTAGAGCACGAAAATTTTGCTATTTTTTTAGAGTGTTTTCCTTCTCTGTGACGGTCTCATGGAAACAAAAATGGGAAAACTTTGCAGTTTTAGACTTTTCCTACAAAGTCTCTCATTTATAGTTCTATTCTTACTCCAGAACCTACAAGCTCTTTTCTATTCAATTTTCCTCTTAAAAGAAAGTATTGGAGACCCTTCTCCAGATGCTAAAGCAGCAACAGAAGAAACGGATGTTTTATAAAACAAGAGTCAAACAAAGAATCAAACTAAAGATAACCTAAGAATATTTTCCCTATCTGTTAGTTAGAGCAAACTTGCACATCTCTCTTTAGAATATATCCTTTGTTTTTGAAATAATGCTTCCTCTTTAAATAAAATTACCTTCTAGCATGCTCAGAAAATTCAAGATCATTTACATCTTGTTTTACATCATCTTTTAATGCTGTAAGATGAGAAGAAAATAGTGTCTGCTACACAGAAGACTATGTGAGAGCCACTGCATTTGTTCTCCTACAACAGTCGCTGTAAAATGATCCCTCTGCTCATGGCTGGGAAGTTCCGAAAGCCCAATTTTCCTCCTCCTCGAGGCTTCCTGCACTGTACATTTACTACAAAATCCAATTTGCAGTGATGTTGCTTTGTAAAACTGCAAGGGAAGGATTTGGAGTAAGTTTTAAGTGAATTGCTTTGCATGCCCTGCTGTAGTTTGTTGGAAGGCTCTTCTCATTATCCTGGGTTTTATCACAGCTATTAACATTTATCAGTGGGTACTCGATATAAGGGTTGCTCCCGTATAATGAGCAGGATGAAAGGCCCGTTTGTGTCTCTCCTATCGAGCACTCTGGAGATCTCTTGCAAACTAATTACCTTGATGAGAGCAGCTTGCAAACACAAAGCACTCCAAAAACCCGGGCTCATATTTCTCAATTTGTATGAAAATGCACTCAAACCTTAGCCTTAAATGAACTCTGCTTTAATTTACACCTAAATATACACCAAGAATAACTTCTCCAGCTCCAGTGCCGCTTTGTTCAATCCTAGGGATCTTCCCAAACAGATGTCATTGGGAGGTTCAGGGCTTTATTTGTTACCTCAACATCAACGTGCTCGTGAGTCATCACTGTTAGAGCCCTAAAATTACACACAACTAAGGCTCCTTTTCCTTCTCATCCTGATCCCCTACTGCTGTGATCTGATGGATTCTGATCCAAAGGAAGAGCAGTTTTAGACCAAAAATGTCATGGTGGCATCGAGCCAAGGCCCTTCCGATGCAAGGAAAAATGCACAATGAAAAGCTGACATTTGTTGCTCCTTGAAGTAGGTCCAAAGCAATTTAACACAAGGCTGTGAGCATAAATCATGATAAAGTAACATCGCTGATTTAAAAATCCTTGTATCAAATCAAAGCTCAGGAATCTTGGATTTACAAAATAAACTGGAAAGGAAATAAATCCTAAAGTGTTCCAGGGCAGGTTGGATGAGGCTCTGAGCATCTTGCTCTAGTGAAAGGTGTCCCTTGGCAGGGGGTTGCAAAGTGGATCTTTAAGGTCCCTTCCAACCCCAATCTTTCTGTGATTCTGTGATTCTGTGGAAAGTTTCCTCTCTAAGTGATTTTCCCTCCAGAGATGTGGTTTTCTCCCTCAGGTTTTGCAACTCTCCTCTATATCTTGAACTCCCTGTAGGAGAAACTGCAAAACAATACAGCAGCAGAGTAAAGAGAAAACATTTTGAAGACCAAGATGCCAATTGTGTAGCAAAGAGGGCAGGGAAAGGTCCATGAGCAAAGGAATGGTGTTGATGTGAATTAGTAGGGTCACTGTCTGAACTGTGTGATGACACTGACTTGTAAACTGGTGTGTTCTTCAAACAGTAGCAAATGATTTGATTTAAAGTCCAGATACTGGTAGTACCTTCAAGCTGCTATTCAGTCCCTTTAGAGGAGGACAAGAACACGGCTTTTGTACAGCAGTATAAAAACATCACCCCTTGTGCAGGAGTACAGGAAAATGGCAACAGGAGAGTTCCCATGGCTGGCAAGGGGAGAATCCGTGGGAGCAGGACAGGAAGGAACAGCTGAGAGCACTTCCTGGCATTCAGTGAGAGCTTAAACAGATCAGAGAGCGAAGGGGAAGGCAGTGGAGGGCCTGAGCAGCCAGGTTTGACAGGCAGAGCGAGCAGCTTGGAAGATGATTTTGGCAGAAGGTGCTTGTGCACTTATGCATTCAAGAGGAGGGAGAGCTGTGATGGGGAGAGATGAGGGAAGAGAGAGAAAAGCTGTTTAGCCAGTGGAACAAGGCCTTGGAAATAGTTTGACAGTAGAGTTGGATGTATGGGGTGATGGACAAAGCAGTCATAGACGGTATTTTTTTCTAATTCAGTAGGATGCAAGGGCAGTAATATTTCTAACAGTGGTAAAGAGGTAGGAACACGAAGTGGGATAGAACCTTGGCCATGGTATATCCAGGATAAACTGCCCAGGAGTAACTCTCAGGAACATGCTGATAGGAAACAATGAAGGCGGGCAGTTGAAAAAATAAAAAAATAATAAANTGAGGGTTTGTCTTTTCTTCTGTCCATGTTTGCTTCAATTCCAAGTGGATAAGCAAGGAGTCTGTTTGTCCGTATCAGATCACAAAACCACAGTGTTCTGCCTCATTAGGCTCAGAAAGAGGGAGAAAGCCAGAATGAACAGCTTTGTGACAAAGGTACTTCTGCTGTTGCCCTTGAATCAACAGGATCATTACACCTGTCCAGTGTATCCTGCACTGCACATTTTCACTTTTTTCGCTCAGCTGGGCAGGATTTTATTAATTTTCGCGTTTTCACGCTTCAGGTCTGCGAGACACACACCATGCTCCAGCATAAGAATTTCCTTCTAACCATCAACCGAGAGCACACATGGCACTTCACACAGCGTGTGTCAAAGCATGTCAGAACTCATTACACATTAAGGGGTGGCCAGATACTGTTTTCTTTAGGCACTCACTTACAGGCAGGTGTCTGGCCCCTCATCAGTTCTAGGTGGTCTTTTCCTCTTGGGTTGTTTTCCTTTTCTTGGTGGTGACTCAAGTGCTTTCTTCACTTTTGAAATCCGTAAAACTCCCCACGATCATTTCATATTCTCTCTGGTTACATGTGCAAAAGTTTCCTAGGAACAGTCAGGACTCGGTAAGTAATTTTTCTTTCTTCTTCTGCTAGGTACAGTTTTGTTCCAAATTCCTAGTGGTGGTTAGTGATCTCAAAAGAAATGGAATTACAGATGCAGGAGTGTGGATGGCAGGACAGGCCATTTTCCATTGACGAGTTCAGAGGACACTGAATTCTGTCCGCTGCTGGAAGACCCCAGAAATGGAACAGCGATGAGGACTCCTGCTTTGTTTATCCTCTAATTTTGGGACTTGAAATTTAACTCCTCTCTCTGTCTCTTCCTCTCCACAGAAAAGCTGAGACGGCACCACGTGTTTGGATTTAGCTGCTTTTGGATGTAATTGCACGAAATTCACATTGACTCTGGGATCTCTGCCAGGGTACATGCTGACAGAAGACAGCACAGACCTTGGGTTGATAATGAACCTCTCGTCAGTCATCAATATTTCACATTAAATAATCATAGAGTGAGGTCAAGAACTGCAGAGGGTAGAGGGACGTAGAGGGAAAAGATCAGAAAACACTCGTGACACTATGTGAGTAGGATCATTTGGTGTGAGGATACATTAATTAAAAATGGATTTTTTGCCTGTACCAATCTACTAGAGATAAGCTGCCATCTTTGGGAAAACACTGCTCCTCAGGAAACAGCCACCTGCTTGTGGTGGAGCCACATGACCCTTGAATAAAAAGCGCAAACACTTGTTCCAGCACCCTACTTTTTGTTTTAAGCAGTGGTACAGAAGCAAGCTTTGCCCAGTCTTTGTGCAGCTGTGCCTTGCAGGAATGGTGGACAGAGCTCGAGTGTGCCAAGTTCCCGGGCTCCTCATGCTCTGGAATTGCAGAGCTCACCCTTCCAAGGCTTCCTCGGCGCACCAAAGGAGAGAGCAGGGAGGGAGCAGAGGGTGGGGAACAGAGGGAGAAGGGCCTGGCTGTGTGTCAGGGGGTTCCAGAGGGCAGGCAGGCCAGCTGGGGCACGCACAAACCAGGCTGCCTGACACCCAGAAGGGCAGGACAAGCGGCTGCTGCATGTGCACAGTGTGCCCAGAATACATCAGATTTGTCATGCGTGTGCAGGCCATCTGTGAGGCAAGTGCTCGGCAGTCCCAGCGAGCTGGGATGGAAACAGGAGGGCCCCTGCGGAGCACAGCTGTCACAGGGCAGCAGCTCCCTCCTCAGCTGGGTGAGGAAGGGCTCTGCCCGTCTGTATCCCAGGCTGCCGGCATTTAAAGGGTTTTCCCAGGGACAGCATGGCCATGAGGACGTTGTACACAGCTGTGGAAGGAGATGGATGTTGAATTGTGCCCACGAAACACATCTGTTCTGAAAAGTGGGCAGCTGCACGTGCCAGCAGCTCATTTAGAGAAACTAAAGTAGCCATTCTTTCACCATCCTCTGTACAATGCCGGCTGCTGGCAGGGAAATATTCACATTTCTTGCCCTCCCACCGTTATAGGGCACTGCTGGAGTGTAAGGAAAGCACAGCCAGTGGTCTGGTTGGGATTCAACCTGTACCTGCTTTGGATGCTCCAGAACTGAGTTTAGTGAGATGTTCCAGAATAAAAAAAAAATTGGGTTGGAAGGGACCCCTGGAGGCTTCACAGTCCAAACTCCAGGCTAATTATGGGTTTTGTGCAGTTGAATTTTAAAAACCTCTGAGGGTGGAGAGACTTCACAGCCTCCCTGGGCACCTGTGCCAGTGCTTGGCCACTCCCAGAATGAAGATGTCTAACATCCCTTTAAACAGGAAGGGAAAAATCACGTTTGTACCCTGCTAGTTTTTCTCCACTTGAAATCTTGTGCTCTATTTGCTCATTCATTCTTTCACCATCAGTGAATGTAGGTTGCATTTAGCATTTCATACACAGGCCCATTTCTTTACCATATCAGAGTAAGATTATTATCAGGAAATACGAATAGAGAATTATGCCTAAATATTAGAACCAAAAGCAGGTTTTAAACATTTAAGGAATTCCTTTTTCTTTTGAGGGGGGAATAGTATCTGTATAGTCTTAGCAAAACACTGCACTACCTTCTCCTTCTGTCTTTTTTTGCACGGAATTTCACAGATTTATCCTTACTCTCACTTTCTAGCTTAGATTTATAGACAGAGAAAAGGGGCATTCCTTTACATAGAACTTTTATTAGTTCACAGGTACTTCATGAGTTTAAATGTAAAAAAATTTCTGTGGATACCTCAGAGAAAAACAATGAAAGAATGCCTTAACAAAAGAATTTGGGCATTTATTTTAGTAATATTCTACCTTTCCTGAATCCAGCCAGGAAGATTTTGGAAGGGACAAAACAATCACTGCAATACACTGGAGTTTATACAACTATCAGCCACTCGTCTCTTTGAAAATCTTTTTTCCCTTTCTCACAGTTATCTGCTACCTCTAATTCAAATCAGCCCCCTCAGTTGTGTTTTAGGTTTCATGAGATGGCAACGCTGCCTCATGATTCAAAGAGCCACGATACAAAGGTCTTGTCCTCTTGTTCCATCTCTTCAACATGATCTTAACCTGGCATCAGAAAAGATGGAAGTGATGCCCTATGGAACAAAGTTTTATCCTTTTAAACAGCTGCAAGAAATGCACTTGTTTTTCTTCCCATGTGTAGAACTCAAAGTCACAAAAGTGACTTTTTTCATGTGGCCTTTCGTTATTAATCTTTGTAACAGAGGTGTGATGCCCACAATGAAAGGTGACATCCCTCAGGCTACTGGGAATGTTTGAAGTAGGAGCAGAAGCAGGAACCAGGTAAACAGAGACTATTTATACCCTGCTGGAGACAGGTCAAGAGGCTGTAATGGACAGCTATAGACAGGCAATGACATAGTGACTAATGAAAAGAAATAGGAAAAAGCGATTGGAAAATTTTCTTCCTTATTCCTTCTATGAAAAATAAGTAGGAAAAACACCCAGCTAACTGGGAAAAAATGCAAATCTGAAAGGTGTCTGATACCCTTCCTGTTATGTTGAAAGAAATGGGGAACTGGAAGCAAGTGAGAGGGGAAGAAAAAAACCCAAAGCAAATAATCAGCTTGTTTACGAGGAAGATTCCAGCAGCTGGATGAGCAGCAGGAATGGAATGGGACGGGATGGTCTGGCCCAAGCCCACACTCCCCACAGGCACAGCCTCCTCACAGGAGTGACAGAATCCCCAGCCAGAGACCTCTTAGACAAAAATGTGACTTCACTCCTGTTCACTCCTGCCCTGGGCTGGGGAGCAGTGCCGAGCACGGGGCCGGGCAGACCCTGAGGCTGAATTAGCTGTGCTGGGGACTCCCTTCTCTGCTTTCCTTTTTGTTTTCAGGTTTCCTACTCCTGGTCATGCAGTTAGGTCCTTCCCATACCATCCTGAGCTTGCTGGTTCTGAAATCAGCTGCGATGGATCCCGATGTCCCAGCAGAGTGAGGTGTTTCCCCGTGACCCTGGCTGGGACCACACCTGCTGGAGGTGCAGCTGGAACAGCCTCGGGAGCAGCCTGGAAACCTCTCAGGCACTGTGTACTCCAGAGAAAAGTTTTGGGGTGATTTCCTTTGCTCCCTCTGAATCTATTTCCGCTTGATTTTTCCTGTCTGTGTCTGTTTTTTCCTTTTCCTTTTCCTTTTCCTTTTCCTTTTCCTTTTCCTTTTCCTTTTCCTTTTCCAGTATCCCCTCGCTTGATCCATGCTCACATTAGTGCTGCTGCCATGTACTTTCCTCTCTTCCCTTGTTGTACTCCTTTCCACTTTCTCCTTTTATGTCCTTTTTGCTTTATTCATTCACCTTTCCTGTTACCTCCTCTCAGTTATCCTCGCCGCATTCCTGACAGGTGGTGCTTCTTTTTTTTTGCTGAGTTGCTCCGTTTATTTTCAAATTCACTCTTCATGGCTGAACACACCCAGCATACCCCTTACATGCTACCTAAAGAGCCAGAGGACATAAACCAGCTGAATTTGCTTTTCCTGAGAAGGCTCCGTGTCACATCAGTCCTGTGATAACACAATGACGTGGAAATGAGGGACAGTTGGACACAGTGACCTCCATCTCTGCACTCCCATTGCCCTCCCACATCCATTGTCCTCTCCTGCTGGCTGTGGTGGAGTGCTGAGGTGGTTAAAGCACAAAAACTCTGATTTTGGCTCAGAGAATGTGGTGGCACCAGGGCACCAGTATCTGTGCTCAGATACTCAGCAGGTGAGTCAGGGAGGCAAAAGTTCAAAGAAGGGCAGCATCTACAATCAGAAACATGTTTTGGGCCTGAGGACTAGAGGAGTTAAAAATAGGGACATGTGGGCTTAATTACAGAACAAAGGGAAAAGGGGCTAGAAAAAGGAACAATTTGGGGAAATTAGGAACAGTTGATCAACCAGAGCTTTGCAAACAACCTCAGACACTGCTCCTGCTTTCCCTACACAAGAGATCCAAATCATGTAACAGATGACCCGTGCTCTGCATGGCAATAAAACGCATGGGGGGCTGAAAACTCAAGATGTGCAGCTGACAAGGTGATTCTTGCATGGAAAGGATAGGGGTTAACTTTGTCCTTGCAGAAACTGTGCAGGCACAAAAGCTGTAACAGCCTCCAAGCCCACAAGATACAAAACCTTCCTGATCTCTCTTTGACCAGGCTAATTCATGCTCTCTTCCTCAGACCCTCATGGCCTTGCTCCCCTGTAAATTGAGTGGATTCTCCTCTTCAGTTTTCTCTGCTTAATGAAATAGATACTTGAGCAATACTAAGACTTTGAAGATATTCAAGTTCAACTGTATTGGCTCTTTTTGAGTATTATGTTTCCTTGAGTATGTATACAACTGTTTCTAGACATTAAAACTCGAATCAAGGCAATTATAAGTTGGTGGCAGTTGTGCTACATTTGGAAATGGCCTAGTGGGGGTACGCTGCAGCCAAACTTCATTTTGACTTGGGCCTAAACCCTACATTAGCCCTCAGATTTCTTGACCCAGTTCTGTTTGCCTGTTTTGAACAGGCTCTGTGCTTGTACAGATGGTAGGAGATTGTCTCGGCTCTGAGGCAAAGAAGAAACCTACCATGGCAGAGCAGTGGCCAAAGCAAGCATGGAAATTACTGGATCAGTGTATTTGACTGCTGCTTTTCTTTCTTCTTGCTCTGATTCCAGCAGGGATGTTTAAACATGCCTGGCTCTGTGCACTGTCCAGTGCTCCAGCTGGACTTGGATTTCACATTTGCCAGCAGCACTTGGGAGTAAGTGCAGCGGCTTCCTGGCTGTGTCTTATTTTGCAGTGTTGAAACACCGTTTTCAAACATTATCTTTGTGTTCCAGCATTTATAGTTCAAGCTTCTGTAATACTGGGCATAGATTAAGATGAGGATCTTACGCAGAACTGTTTCTTTCCATTAAAATATTCCCTACACAAACCAGAGAAATGCCATGGTCAATTCAGAGGTTCATGCAGAGATCTCACTGTGTCATCAAACTGATAAAAGACGGAATAAAAAGTGTGGGTGAACCATTTTGGTGATTGGTTATGGTGATTACAGGGGAAAAAGGAACTGATTTTCCCTCCCAGCCCATTTGATTAATGTAAGAACTTTCCCCTCAGAACACAAATATCAGCCAACCTTGAGCACTTGCAGCAGTCCTGAGCAAATATTGTTCCGTACAGAATAAGAACCTACGCTTATTACCCAACCATGCAACAACTTCTTGTGGGTTTTGTCGCAATTGTTCTTGGAGAGAGAGATATCTCATCCAGTGCTGATAATTTACAGTCATTTCATCACTCAAACCGGTTTGCTTTTGTGCTTTGAGCCGCTCAGATATGGCAGAGATCAGTACTTTGAAGGAATCTGAGGATATTTGTCCTGGATCATGTTTTCTTGGATGATAGCAAAGAAAAAACCTTTTTTTTTTTTTTAAACCTCTCTGACTCAGCAATCACGGAAATTATAAGAGCCACTGAAACCTACTGCAGAAACTTGCAAGGATGATTTTTTTTAATTACCTGAATTTTATATGATCACTGTCATCTGTATGTTATTCCTGACATCTAGAATGGGTGGAAGATAAAGAAATAAAGAACCTGTATTTGAACTAACAGAATAATGATCATCTTTCCTCTAAATTATTAACCTTATTTGCTCCAAATAACAAACAAGGACATGAGAAAACATTCTTTTGGATCCAAAGAGCCTCCATGGCCAACTTGACTTCCTTTTACACCCATCTGTATCTTGGATGCCACCAATGCCTGTAAGAAAATGACCCTTTCTCCCAGGATGCATCCCTGGAGAACTCTGGGATCTTTATGCTGCAGGAATTATTTCTGGTAACCAAAAAAAGGGAGAACAATTTTAGAGTGCAGCATATAAATTGTCTCCTGCGGACATTACAGAATGGTAGGGAACAGCATGAAAATAGCATTTTCTAATTTCCAAAGCAATATTTGAAATAAACTTTCCTCTTTCTCCCCTGAGGTATTACTGAAATGTCAATTTCTTTCCGTTTCCAAGCAAAGAATGTTTCCAAAAATATTTTCTTGCTTAACCCTAACATGCTGCTGAGACATAAAGTTTTAAATGCCTATTTTCTGCACCTCCCAGAGTTTTATTTCTCCTTCTTTTATGTAGACCTGTTTTGCAAAGCTTGATCTCCAGTGCCTAAATGTGGAAAGGCTGATAATTTACACTGGAACCAGCATTTGGGGAACTTGTGTATCTGGAGAGCTGGTTTGAATAGAAATTGTAAAAATGCACTAAAGAGGAAAATTGACTGCCAAAATTAGACGGGCACACTTCAGGATTTTAAAGTCCAAGCTTACTGCAGAACGGCCTGATTAGCTCTGTCTAAATTCATTATTGAAATACAGTTAATGTTGGTGTTCTTCAAAACTCTGAAAGATGAAACGTGCAGCAAACATTTGAATGCACAGACTTCAGCTTTAGGGTATTCTTTTGGAATATAGAGTGTGTTAAGTGTTATAAAGCACCGGACATGTTCAGACAATGCTCTGCTAGGAGGGTGGCTGAATATTCTCTTCAGTTTGACCTCAGGGCTCTGTTCTTGGTTGGAGCTTCTCTCTTCCCCCAATAGTTGTGGTGCTCAACTTTGCTTCAGTGGGAATATATTTAGCAGCAAGCTGGGAGTTTTCCTTCCTTGTTCCTCCAACAGATTTTGGAATTTCAGTTCAGTCCTTGATAACAAGTACCACAAGGAAGTTTGATGTCCAGGCACTTCAACCAAAATGCTGTTTCAGTTACTGCCTTGGAGGACTGCATGGGAACTGATGGTGAAGGAAGACAAAGCTCAGGATCCCAGCCCAACCAGCAATTCACAGAGTTGTAGGAGTTTGAGGCTTTCTGCTTCCCCAGATACTATTTACAGGAGCAGGGAGGGACAGGATAGGAGGGAATGGCTTCAAACTGCCAGAGGGCCAGGTTAGGTGGGATACTGGGAAGGAACAATTCCCGGTGAGGGTGGGGAGGCCCTGGCACAGGTTCCCAGAGAAGCTGTGGCTGCCCCTGGATCCCTGGAAGTGTCCAAGGCCAGGCTGGACAGGGCTTGGAGCAGCCTGGGACAGTGGCAGGGGGTGGAAGTGAATGAGCTTTAAGGTCCCTCTCAACTCAAACCATTCTGTGATTCTGTGGTTCTCCATCTGCCCCTCACCTGCATCTGAAAACCCCCAGCCATCAATGAGTATCTGACTCTGAGCTTCAGGGGCACTGCTTCAAGCAAGGAGAGATTTGCATTTGCTAAAAGGCAGCTTATCCAGTTTTTACCCAAATTCTCCATTTGGCCTTCAGTCACAAAATTTCATGCACAAATCCACTCACAGGAGATAATCCAGAACATACAGTTTCAACTTTCCCTTGTACAGTGTGTGGATCCATTCCTGGCTCTGCTGGAAAAAGAAACCCCTTTGAGCAAAAGAGGGCAGTAATAGAAATTCCGCGCTCACACGTGCTAGGGTTTCATTTCAGTGACATCATTTATCAGTTTGACTTTGCCAAAGGGAAGAAGTTCACGTTGTAGGATTCAAAAGCAGCATCTAGGATGAGATGGGTTAGAAGGGCCTCAGGTTTCAAAAGGACGTGCCAGACGTGGGCCTTCAGTCTCCTCACTCGAGTTCATTCCTGGAGATTTGCATTTGCAACCAAAACTTTCTTCGTTTCAACCTTGAAAAGCACTTAGAAAATGGAAACACATTCCAGACAGTAAAAAAGGCTGTTTTAAAAAAGCTCATATTATTTTTTGGAAAGACATGAAGAGAATTTAGGGGGATTTCATGCAGATTCTCTAGTGAAAAGGCATGCCAGATAAAAAGCTTAATCACGTTAACTCTCTGGAAGACAAAAGGACCCGCACACTTTGTGTATGTCAACTTACAGAAATCCTAAAACTCCTGAGAAGGGTTCTTGTAACTTCATACACTCTGCAGCCTCTTTTGAATTCCTGGGATACATGTTCTAATATTAATTTTCTTTTTTCACCTTGCTATGTATAACTTAAGCAAAAGCTGGACAAATGTCAGTGACTCAAACACACAAACACAGGTGACTAATCTAGCTAAGCCTTGGAAATAACTGCGTGAATAAAATATAAACCAGTTGGGCTAATCTAGGAAAGAAGAGAAGGAGATCTCCAATCGGCAGAGATGAATTCTATTCCTGTTCCAAGCACTGAATGAATGAAAGAAAAGAAAATCGGCGTGTGAGGATTTCCTCTTCCCTTCTGTTCTGAGCTGGTGTTACATTTCTCTCTGACTGTGTCCCTTATGCTTTTGTGCCCTTTTGTGCACCCTTGCACCCCCTCACACAGCTTGTCCATGCACATGTGACAGCAGGAAGAACAAGTGAGCAGAGCAGAGGGTGAAAAGCAAAGCTGGTCAGAGCATAGCAGATGGCACACTTCTGCTCTGGGCCGGTGTCCCTAAAAGGCTCATTTAGACACCAGCCCAGGAACACGGAATCCCATAGGATTTTCTGTTGGTTGTCCCTAGACATAATCAAACGTGTTGATTTTCTACTTTAAAGGGACTGAGTTAGAAAATTGAACATTGTGAAATCTGCCAACTCTAAAATGCAGTAGAGGTGAGAAAGGGTCGGATTACTCGATCCAGACATTTTCCCCTCATGCAAATCGTCACCATTCGGTGAAGTTCTCTTACATAACAATTGTTTTCCTAGATCACAGCAAATCTTCCTCCAAAGCTCTTTCTTTTATTCTGACTAATGCGGGAAGGACCATGATAATGGGTGTGGAGGGTTCCTTCCCTCCAGGACTCGCTTTCAGCCTCTGGCAATTTGTAGCTGAGAAATATTCTAACACTCCATGGAGGTTCTTGTGCTGAAAGACCTTCAGTGAGCTCCTTATTCCAGGATTTTACCCAGCTGCTTTCTGGATCCATACAAACTCTCAGGATCCACAAAGAATTCCCCAGGTCAGCCAGGAAATAGATGAAGAAATGTAATATTTTAGGGGGTTTTGCTGTGGTTTTTTCCTGTTTCTGTTTGAATTTTCCACCACTTGGTTTAGGTCAGTTCTCCTACAACAGGTGCCTAAACCTGAGCAAGTACAATTTTCCACAGAAGGCCCTCAAAAGGCAGCTGTGGGTTTTTCTAAAAGCAAGGTCTTCTTTGCACTTAAAGCAATGGGGAATTTGTATGAACTGGGGCCTATGGGATGATGCTTTAATAGGATTAGGGAGCAGCGACAGAACCCATGGGAATCCCAGCTAGAGATATCTGGGGAAAGACTTCAGGAAGGTGCACATTTCTATTGTCAGTTTGATTTGAGGAGGGAGAAGAGCACAGAGCAGTCATGTCTATTCTTTACCTCTCCTTTTTGTGCTTCTGTAAGTTTTTGGCAACTCTTCCAGGATCAGACTCCACACAGACAAAAGAAGCCTATTGCACACAGATGAAAACATAGAAGGGAAAATTGGTATAGTTCTTCTGATGGGAAAATGAAGATCAAGAATGCTCTTAAATTATAATATAGGCCTAGGAGAAAATAGAGGATGATGGAAAATACTGACAGTCTAGCTGGGTTTTAATGAAGGATAACATTTTCCATTACAGGAAACATAAAGCACTGGAAAACATTTTGAAGAGCTATCATTTAAAGTTTTGGGTTTTAGTGGGAAATATCCCTGCTCAAATTGTATTCATGATACAATATCATAAATATGGGAGCATAAGTTGCCTTTAAAGTTTTGGCCTTTCTTCAGCATGTATTTTTTTTATCCTTTTATATTGTACTAACTTTTTGTTTGCTTTGAAGAGAAAAACACGCTCCTCTCCGTGTTTCCATTCCCCTCCCAGTTTTCTTCTTTTAATGAGATCCTTGACTCAAATATCATCCTTCATGTTACCCTCCTAAATTTTTATGTTCTCTCTGTTCTTGCTCCTGGCACCATCAGAGTCTGCCTTCTCCCTTTGTAGAGCTAAATGGCTTTCTTAAACCGGAAAAATCTCAAATCAACACCTAAACTGTCGTTTCTGTCACATCTTGAGCATATATCCTTTTAAATTTGTATCACTTTAGTTGTAATCAATTATTTCCTGATTGCCCAATTTAATTTAGGCTGTTCTTCTGCTGTGTCCCTCCACAGATGAAAATATTAAAGTAACAAAATCCCATTGAGCAGTTTATCAATAAATCTGCTTAACAAAGAAATGTCCTTTAAAGAAAATGAAAACGCTTTGCATTCATCCAAAGTGGATAAAAATGGTTCAGATGCTCTGACCTAATTCCAATTCAGCTACCAAATGTAGGCATTTTCTGTGAGTACACACCTTGCTAAATAAGTTTCTTTGTGATGAAATTAAGCTCTTCTGATTAAAGGGGATAATTTGTGTACCACTGAAGATGCATTTTGAGCTATATGTTAACAGCTTACAACACTGAGAAATTAAAATTCTTTCGTTTACTGTCAAAGTCATGGTAAGAGGAAGATAGGGTGAAGGTGAATAACACAGACCACCAAAGCAACTTCATTTTCTGAACTTCATTGGGATTAAACTTACCAACCTTTTGCAAAAGCTGATCCTTAATTCCTCTTGAGAAGGTGTAATTTACAACTGTGTTATTTAAATCGAATTATTACCACCAAAACAGGTGAAGGTTCATTTAATGTGGATGTAAAGTTCACAAAACACACTGTGTCTTTTAGTCGTGAAAAATGAGATGTTTTGGGGTTTTTCTTGTCTAGCTGAAAACTCTGTGGCTCTACCAGCAAACTGCTTTTCCCAGCTTTATCCAGTGGTATCTCAGACTCTGGATGACTTCTTTGTTCTGTTTTTCTAGAATTTCATTACTTGGGGAATATTTACTGTCTCACTGCAACATTTAGAGTTATTTACACAGCCCAGCAGACAACTGTGCAAAGATTCTGGAGCTGGTGGGAAGCTGAGCCAGTAATTCCATGTGATCCAGGGAATAGTCCTGTGTGACTGGAAGCAGCCTGACCACTATTAAGTCACAATTTGCCAGGGGCTGGCTCTGGAGCCCTCACAATGGCAATAATTACGTTTGATTAGGCCTTTTGATCATGGAGAAATTGCATTGTCCCTGCACACCAGGGCTGTACAAGCCCCTCCTCAGAAGCTGTGCTGTAAATTTGGTTTATTACAGGCAAAGCTCAAAGCTTCCACACAAAATCCATGGATATGGCCTTCATATCTGGCCCTCCTCTCCCACCCACCCCAGCTCAAACATGCCAAACACTGTCCCTGTTACCCTTAATCTTGTCATAATTATTGTTATTATGTCTTTTAAAAGATAAAAGTGACATAAACTCAATGGTGCAAAACCTGCACAAGCTCAGTAGGACCAAAAGTTCATTCTTAGCAAAGCAGAATGACCTGTAGGTATTTCGCAAGATGAAAAACAAATTTTCAATTGCCTGTCACATTCAAAGGTATTTCAGATAAGACTCCAGTTTGCCTGAAATTTGCTCACTAAAAATTGAGGAATGTTATCACCCCACTGTGAGCACAGTTAAATCCTGATAAAAAGTCATTGCTAAAAACTGAGCCATTACTGCATTTTGTTTGTAATGTGGGAAGATTTTCCACGAGCGTAAGCCTTAAAAATCCATTTTAAAAGAGAAACAAATTTCAAATTGACAAAATCAAGTGCTGTAGAAAGCTCTTGCTTCTTTTTCTTACAAGTCACCGAAGCGCACAAGTGTTTCAAACAGCTTGACATCTGTATTACATAAGCAGAAAGCAGTTCAGCTGCTTGGAGAATATAAAAAACAACTTTGACCTTACACTGGAGTCATGCTTCAAAAGACTGATTATTCATACGAGGAAAATTGCTCAAAAACAACTGCTTGGAAATATTCTCAGAAAGAAAATAGATCGATTGTTCTGAGGCAATAATATAATTATGGTATAACAAACCGCTTTTTAAAAAAAATTTTATTCCTAAGGCTTTTTCTTTTTTCACAATAAGTGCTTCATCTGCTAGTATTTGAAATATTTTATCTTTCAAAATGTTTCCCTTGTTTGCTCAGCGTATTTTTTAGCTTGCTTGAATGTAACTCTTCAAGAAGACTGAAAGTTGCTGCTAATGGGAGAATTTCAGGCCGTGTTGCCCCTCATTAATTCTGACCCTGTTATGGCCAGGAACCATATCACTGTAGGGTTACAGATGTGTTGTGTTGGTAGAAAATACTGTAAAAGTGTCCATTAAAATAAAAATAAATTGTGATTCAATAAATTTTCAATGTATTCTTGATACAATACTAAATTACGTAAATTCTGGATTTATTTTAGGGTAATATTCATTTTCAGGTAATGTTTTCTCTCTGGAGAAGGAGGTGCAGTCATCTGGCCGAGGGGCTGAGTGGAAGTTCAGGAAATCTGGGTTCAATTCCCAACGCTGCTCCCGGTTTCCCCCACGGCGCTGGGTGGAGAGCTCAGGCTCCATTCCTGAAATCCCTCATGCAGATCCCCAACTCCACTGCTGTGAGCAGTTGAGGATTTCACCAGCTCAGATCATAACCTGGTTAAATGTTAAAGACTGAGGTCATGTCTTCTCATCTTTCCTCTGAACACTGTGGATTCCAGTTCTTTCCAGCCATTCCCCTCCTGCCCTGTGTGAGGTGTCCGAGCCTTGCCAGTGCCCTGGGAGCAGCACATCTCCCACACTGTGCTCGGTTCTTACAGCACATAAAAATAAACGGGGCTCCAGAATCTCCAGAAGAATCACAAAGTTTGGAAATCACCCCTCATGTCATTGAGTCCAACCATTAACCCTACACTGCCAAGTCCACCACTAACCCATGTCCCCAAGCACCACATCTACAAGTTTTTAGAACACTTCCAGGGATGTTGATTCCACCACTCCCCTGGACAGCTTCTTCCAGTGCTTGACAATCCTTTCTGTGAGGAATTTTATCCTCATCTCCAATCTAAACCTCCCCTGGTGCAGCTCGAGGCCTTTTCACCTTGTCCTGTCCCTGTCCCCTGCGAGCAGAGCCCGACCCCCCCGGCTGCCCCCTCCTGTCAGGGAGTTGTGCAGAGCCACAAGGGCCCCCCTGAGCCTCCTTTTCTCCAGGCTGAGCGCCTTTCCCAGCTCTCTCAGCCTCTCCTGGGGCTCCAGCCCCTTCCCAGCTCCGTTCCCTTCCCTGGACATGCTCCAGCCCCTCAATGTCCTTCTTGCAGTGAGGGTCCAGAACTGGACACAGGATTTGTGACCAGCACAGGGGACAATCAGTGCTCTGCTCCTGCTGCCGCACCATTCCTGATCCCAGCCAGGATTCCATTGGCCTTCCCGGCCACCTGGGCACACTGATGCCTCACAGCAAATAATTCAGTCCATAAGCAAGTCTTGTCACTTGGGTTACAGGATCTGGTTCCCACCCAAGTATTAGGATTCAATTTTTGTTCAAATCTCTCTTTGCAGTGGTCCAAATTCTCTCTCTCAGTATCATTGTTTTTGCATAGTTTTTTAATGCAATCGAATGAAAAAGTTGCTGTGTATTCCACTTGAGAGGTTTCTGGAGAAAACCAGAGAGTTTTCTCCAAGTTATCTGTAATTCACCTCAGTGAATCCATTTCAAACAAGGATTTTGCCTTAGTGATCTGGTCACAGAGCTCTGGACAGTAAAACGACATGATATGACACCAACTTTAAAAGGTAATTCACTTGCTGCTTCTGATGTGTATCCTAATTTTATCACTACAGAATCGCAGTTCAATGGGCTGCTTCGTGTCAAGCTCGGAGCTATTCTTTTCCTACCTTACATTTTTCAAATAGTTGCTAAACCAAGGGAAGGAATTTCACACCACCAATCAAAATAATCCACTCAGCAGAAAAGTTTCAATTTCCAGCTCTTAATAAATCACACAGATTTAAATCAGATTCACGAATTCCAGAGAAGCTATGCATTTATGTTCTCAATTTCCATAACAGAAGTTGCAACTCAATAGGAAAATCTGAACTCTCTAATAGTTACCTGCTGAACTTAATTTTACGCAGAACCCATGTGTTTATGTCTGCTGGCCTCTCGCTGGAGAAATGTTAACCATAGTACAATATTAACATAAACTTCAGCTCATTCACTTTTGAGCTAAATAAGCAAAACAAACAATTTCCGTCTTTAAATCCAACATTGATGCCTATTTATTACACAGCCTATCTTGCTATTGACAGAGGCGAAGCAAGGACCATAAAAAATATCAGATGTATTAATTTACAGCAGAAGTGTGGGGCTGTGAATCTCCTTGAAAACTTCCCTCCACCGAGACACCACGGTGTTTGAATCCTTGATAACTGAACTTCTGCATTTTGGTGAGCACTGCTGCTCCTCTCTGCAGGCTGACGCTGCTGGGGCCTTGTCCCCAGAGCCAAAAGGAAGCTGCTCCAGGAGTTTCCCTGCCAGGGATGCTGCAAGCGAAGCCCCACCCTTCCCCTGCGCTGAGGAGGGGGCTGAGGAATGCAGATGGATTCATTCCACAGCTGAGGTCTCGGAGTTCACAGCAGAATGTGCTGCAGTCATGTCCCCAAACTGGCTTCCTATCAGACTCTAAAATGAAGCACTGCACTTTTCCTCTTCGATGCTAACTTGGCCAGGAGGGACTTTTTCATTTAAAAACATTTAAAAAACAAAAGGGGGGGGGGTGTAGAAATACTGGAAAAAATAACATCTGTGACCTGATAGCTGTGTGTCAGGAGTGATTGGTGACGCTGAGGGTGCAGAAACACATGTAGCGATTAATTCAGCTTCTCCCTGACCACCAGCATCACATTTGCTTTTTCTTCTGTTGATTACAAATGTTGAGTGATTGCTTTTAATCCAAAAGTAATAAATTTGTCCTGAATGCTTAATCTCATCTGTAAACGGAGCTCTTTGGTTTCATCAGCCCCCGATTTATTGCATTTTTGAGATAAAATAGCCAGTGTTTGATTCCGTTTGGTTTTAGTGTGCTGCATCTTTTTCAATTTCTACTTTTACTATGTTTCTGTTTACTTAAGTTCCTTCTGCAGATAAATTAAAACTAGTAAGGTCTTTAGAGTTCCAAATCTATTTCTTGCTTTTAATTTTTTTCTTTTTTGTCCTCCCAGGTTTTCCATTTGAGGTGCATATACAGTACCAAAGACATTTCAGATGGTGCAGCATTAGTTGAACCTCAAGATGTGTTTAAACTCTCACTTTGCAGTTCTATTGGCCAAATCCATCATTTTGCTCTGCCAGAAAATGCCAGGTGGTAAGGGAAAATAATTTTAGGTACTTTTTTAGCTGTGCACCAGATGGTGATAACACAAGTAACAATATCAAACAAATATTACCTTGTTTCTAACCCCTGCCTCCACCTGCTACAGATGCAAAAGGTCATTTATATGAAGCACTCATCATGTGCTGTGCAAAATACAACAGAAATTCCAGCCAAACTGGTCCCTGGGGTGTCCGGGAAGCATCCTGGTGGAAATTCCCCAATGACTGTGGGAAGGGCAGTAGAAAAAACCCCAAAACTATTACCAATTTTTTGTGATTATGATTTGGAATGAACCAAGTCAAGCAAGTACTTCATAGTGTTATGTCAGTGCATCACCCTTTCAAATAAATGTGACATAATTAAAGCAGTTAAAGGCTGTGTCTTTATTTAAGGCGTACCTGCCTAGAGGGATATTTAATGTGAAACAAAAACCTCCCAAACCTATGCAAGCAATGATCTAAAACTAGAACCAAATTATTTCTCACTTTACCTTCAATTAAAAGGAATGGTTAGAGCTTTCTACTTCCCGTGGAAATAGATAAAACAGAGGTGCCTCCTGCCTTAATTTCCCATGGACATTTCCAGATCCTGATATTTTCTTTCCTTCAGCAAAATCAGACCTGAAATTATGGCATCTCCATGCTGTATTGCAAGTCTTAAGAAAGAATTCTGGACTTCCTCAGAAACTGTGTTGGAATAGTCACCCAAATTGCAATGTCAGATTGCTTTGCTTTTAATTTGAATATGAGAGTGATCCATTCCAAATGCTCCAGAGAAATATTTCTTTGTTCAGCCCCCTCTTACTTCCCCCTCAGCTCCTCCTCCAGGCTTCCTCAGGTCATTTCCAGTTTGCTTTTAATGGAAATTCCTTCTGACCCCAATCTTCTGCCTGATGAATTCAACCTTTTGCATGTATCAATCATACAAGCCTTTAATCCAGTTTATGGGGGCTGGGGAGAAGAGGAAGAAGCAAATGTATAGAGATCAGCGGAATCACAGCAGCATGCTCAAAACCCACCCCCAAATGGGTGAAATTAAGCAGTCTTCTGAATCTGGGAGCTATGAGGCTTTTTAATATCTTGCTGCTTCTTACCTGAGTTGGAGCCAGTGTTTAGGACCTTTTAGACTCATCAAATTATGGGTTATTGTTCTGCTTCCAAGGTCTGCCTGGCAATTTCTCCTCAGTGCTCGTGTAGCCAAGGTCTCAGAAGCATTAAAGGCCTCTGGCTGATCTCTCCTTGTGTATGCATAGTTTGCATGCCTGCCTGCAGGAGAAGTCCTCCTGCCTGACCTCTGTCCCAGCCAAGAACGTGGCCGGCCAGCCATCAGCACCATCTTGTGGTGCTGGCATCTCCAAACCTCTCAGTGCTGTCATGGCACAAAAATGGGAAGAGCAAACCTTGAATAACCCAGCAGGCAACACCTGAAAGTCACGCTTTGAATTTGAAAGTGACTTTGACCTACAGAGGTGTTAATGCCCTGTCCCATGGCTTCTGTGAGTGAACCCTTATATATTTCAAAATAATCAGAGGTTAATTATAACCAGTAATTGTGATTTCCCCGCCTAGTTATCTAAGCCCATTTATTTCTTCTGTCACACCTTTTATGGGTTGATTAAGAAATTCTTACTCCTAGAATCCCAGGATGGGTCAGGTTGGGAGGGACCTCAGTGGATCACCTGGTGCCACTTCCCTGCTTGAGCAGGGCCATCCCAGAGCACAGGATTGTGTCCAGAGGGCTCTGGAATATCCCAGGGAGGAGACTCCACAGCCTCTCTGGACAATCTGTTCAGGGCTGGGCACTGCCTGGGGCAGAAGTTCTGCCTCCTGTGCAGGGGGAATTCCTGGGCTCAGTCCCTGCCCGTTCCTCTGGTGCCATTGCTGGGCCCCTGGAGCAGAGCCTGGGCCCTGCTTGGAGCCCTCCTTGCAAAATCTTCCCCAACAATTCAGCTGATTTCCTCACTCTTGCTTTATTCTGTCACAAGGAACTGATAATTCTTGAGAAAAGAAAAATACCCTTCAAGCTCACGATTGAGGCAAACTCCTAACTCCCACTTTCATGAGATGGAACTCAAAAAACTGACAGATTTCTTGTTAAAATAAAGTACTTCCATTTCCCCTCTCTTCACCTGCTCGTAATCATTTGATTCTTTAAAATTGAAGTGGAAAGGGTTTGTTTTCAAAGCAAGTAAAGTTGAATAGGAAAACTAACTGGGGTAACTGTAGCAGTATCCTTCAGTAGTAGCTTCAGCACACCCCCATCCCCTGGGATCGTTATATCTGGAATATTACTTTATTCCAGAATAATCAGTGTGCTTTCAAAGCAGAGTAATTCTTCTTGGGAGGAATGAGGGAGAGGGGGAGGGAGTCCAAGCCACTTTCACTCCGGGTTAGAATTCCCCAGCAGCTGTTCCTTGCTGCTCAGCGGAGAAAAGAAGCCTGGACAAAAAAGTGCTTTTCTGGGATTCCGAGTGGACAATGCCTTACCATTAAAGAAGCTGGATAAGAAGTTAAAATTGAAAAGAGAGAAAACACCCAACCTCAACATACGTTGCCCTCATACAAAGACTTCTTATCAACAGCAGCAGCTGTTGCCCAAAATAACTACTGTTACTTTAGCAATAATTCTGAACCGTAAGACCAACTCAAAACATCTCTGGAGAAGAAACACATGTATTTTTTAAGGCTTAGATAACACACCAGTGCTTAATTAGAGCCAATGTGAGTTTCTGAAGAGTGTGCAAAGCTAGAGATGCTCACGAAATGTGTTAAAGCACTTTCCTTTCTGTTGGTTTGGAACAGAATCCATAACCACGGCTGTTTCTGCAAAATATTGTTTGACTTTAGTTAAAAACACCAAAATTTTAATAAATTTAATGATGTGAAAAGTTTTGAGGAAAATTTATTCTCCCTGTTCTCTCTTCACACTGAAAGTTGCAGTGAAAAGAAGCCCCCAAAGCCCAAACTTTTAAATGCATGAGAGATGCTTCTGTGAAAATCCTTGATTAATTTTATGAAGGGAAAAAAATTTACAGATATACTTCAGGAAACCTCTTTGCTGTGCAAGAACAAGACTGGAAGGAAATGGTTCCTCAAATATATTTTCTCACCCTTCTTGATTCATGGGTAACTTTGAAATTCAAACCTGGTTTTGGCATTATCCCACCGTGGAGACTGATTTTCATGGTTTCTCATGGGAGTCCATTATTAATACAGGTTAAATTTCAGTGAGTGGTAAAACAATCTCTCTCGTGACAGTCTGTCCTCTCCAGGAGCAAGGAGCCTGCTCAGACACTCAGTTGTCCAGGGAAACACCACAGTTAATCAGCAGGAACAGGGAACTAATCGGATTATATTGTCTGATCCTATTTTCTAATCACAAGAAATTGTGATGGAAAGGAAATCAGAGCACATGTTCTAATTAATGCACTCAGAATTTGCTCTGGAAGGCACTGCAGCAGGGCTAAACATGACAAGATAGAAAATAATCTAGAGTTCAAGGACTTATACGAAATTTAAGAAATGTATCAATAATATAGTGTGGACACATCTGTAGCATTTTATTCCCAGCACTCTCCTTTTTTTGGGTGGAAAAAGGGGTTGGTTGTGATGATGGTGATGGTGGTGGTGAGAGGGAAGGAAATGAAAAATGGAAGGAGAACCTTCTAAGGTTCCTAATATCTCACCCTGGTTTCAAACTCAGTACTAACTGTGTAGAGCCATAAAGAGGGATGGGAGTCAAACAGCAAAAGCAGGATTTTTGGAGACTGCTGCTAATACAAAACCTACAATACCTGGTGCCTATTGGACTGAATTTTATCTTGGACTGGTGAACTGTGGGTTTTAGTTGCCTCTCTGCTCAGAAAAAAAAATCGTGACGTCTCAAAGAGAGAACATAATTCAGTCAGTGAAATAATCTGTAGATCATTATTAATAAATCTCTATTGAATTACAATTTTGCCGGTTTTCAGAGGAGGTGCTAACACATGAAAATAAAAATACTGGCTCTCACTCAGGGATCTGCAGTTCAATTAAAAGGCCAGGAGCTGGGTTTTCACCTGGAGTTCTAAGTGGCACAGGTAGAAGAAGCAGCTGTAGAAGCACCATGATCACCCCGATTTCATATTCTCCAAACAGCTGAGGGCTGGTTTTTTTTTCTTCCCCCATTTAAGTATTGCACAGCATTAGTGGAATAGGAATTTATAGCCCTGTAACAGTTTACAGCTTCTAAATTGAACCTCCTGACTTTGCCTCAGCAAATGTCTGTCACTGGCAGAATTTGAACTGCAAACTCTATTCCATTAATTTTTTTTCAGTGTAGAATATGAAAGTGCTGTAAATGCCATTTTAGGGCATATTCCACCAGCTTAACAAAGATTGAAGAAACAGAGACTGAATGATGTTGGGAGGAAAAGCCAGAGGAAATCCAGATGGACCTTTTACATCCTCAGTTTGGTATAAAAATTGTTGAGAGAGTGGGGGATTACACAGTGACACCTGTACAATATAATACGTAAGGTACTGATAAGTTATGAAAGAGCTGTTTTTGAATGACCTTCTTGAGTTTCCCCTTAAAGAAGTCTGTGTTTTGTTATGGCAAAGGGAAAGGTGGGGACAGCTTTATGTATGCTCTTTTGCCACGTGTATTCCCTGGTTAACTCTTTCCTGAAGCACAGGCCGTGTGCCAGAGCTTTTCAGGAAGCATTACGTGAAATGTAATGTCTCCCGAGTTTTAACATTGTGTGAATAGTTCCTAATGGGTTTCCGAAGAGAGACTATCAAACAATTCTTAAATAAACATGCTTTGAGCACCGCAGAGCACCCACTGTAGGCAGTAGAGAAGATAACAAAGTTGTATCTGCTCAAACGAAAAGGAGAGCCTGGGCTAGAGGAAAAACTTCTTCCATTCAAGGAGGAAAGTGGAAATACAGGGCCTGTGCCACAGGTTGTTTTCCCCCTTCTTCCTGCTCCTTCTGCCTCATCCTGCAGTGTCCTTGTGGGATCTTCTGGAGGAAAATGAGTCCACCAAGTTGGTTAGAGAGAAAGGAATTTGTATTGTTCAGCCTGGAGAAGAGAAGCTTTGGGGTGACCTCACTGCAGCCCTTCAGTACCTGAAGGGAACCTACAAGAAAGGTGGAGAGACACTAGTGTCAAAGGCCTGGAGTGACAGGACAAGGGTAAATGGCTTCAAACTGACAGAGGGTAGGTTTAGATTGGATGTTGGGAAGGAATTGTTCCCTGTGAGGGTGGTGAGGCCCCGGCACAGGGTGCCCGGAGAAGCTGTGGCTGCCCCATCCCTGGAAGTGTCCAGGGCCAGGCTGGATGTGCTTTAAGCAACCTGTTTTAGGGAAAGGTATCCCTGCCCATTGCACGAGGGTTGGAACTGCATAATCTTCAATCCCTTTGAACCTCAACACTTCTGTGATTCTCTGATTCCTCGTACAAGCACACAGCAAAACTCCCATCTCTCTTCATGGAGAGCCAAATCGAACAGAAGCTCAGAAACAAACAGTATGTTCATCACACAGCCTTAAACTTACCCAAGAGCTCCTGTCCCTGGGAGAACCCAGTCGACCAAGCAGCAATTCTGCACATTTGCAGTTCCTCGGGGATCAATTAAAAGACTATTATACTCTTTACTGCTGCTGCAAGATGAAAACAGCCAGCATCTCCAGGGGAACTCCTTATAAAACCCAAATTGAGCTTAATGAGAAAAGACTTTTGACAAATGCTGTTAGATGTGAGATGCATTTAGCACTTGTCAGGAGCTGTATTCCTGACTTAATGAATTTATAAGTTAAGTCATGCTCCAGTGTTGATGTGAAGGAGACTGAGAGCAGTGGCTTGGACAAGGCTTGAGGGCACTGGGTACAGAGAGCAGGCCAAATTAATGGGATTCACATTAACCTTCATTAAATATATGAAGATGAACAGCCATAGCCTGGGTTGAGTTGAATTTTAAAGCAGCTTTTTTCTCTTTAATATATGAGAATACACAACTCTTTTGGAAAAGAAAAAAAAAAATCAAAGTATAGATAAAAAAGAACTGTGGACAAGCCTTAGAAGAGTTTGCTCAGGAAGAATGACCAGCAGTGAGCTTTGGTCATTCAGGAGTACATTTGTCACCACGCAGGGCAGTCTGTCATCCCTCCCTGTGAACTCCAATATCAGTGAATTTTAAGGGCATGGTGTGAATTTGAAGGACACCGTGCAGTCACTAAACCAGGATGCTGTCAGATCTGTCTCAATTCTTCCCTGTTTTGAGCTCTATTCAACCCAAAAAGGTGGGTAGGGAGAGGGAGGAAGTGACAACTGTCTCATCCTATAGCTGCTGTGGTCCTGGCTCTGAGGCAGACAGGCATCAAACTCCACAGCAGTCTCAGGGATCTGTCAAGATCTCTCTGAAAGTGCTGTCAAGCTTTGCCATCCTTCAAAACAGAGGAGGTGGGTTGTTCCTGCATCCTTGTGCAGCACATTTGTAAGTGCAACCAAAGTAAAGAGCAACTGCATTGTAAGAGATTTTAGGGGCAAGAGTTTAGTACAGCTGGAACAGCCTTTATGCCTCTCCAATGCAGGCACGAGCACCAGAAAGGTGAATTAAAAATACCACATCATTTCTTCCACTGTATGGGAAGATTTTTTCATTCCTAAAGCAAAAAGGTGTATCTGGGCCCTTCTGTCTCCAGAGCAAGGTGCAATTCCCACAGTCCCTAGTACAAAGAGGGCTCCTGCCCAGCCAGCTCCAAAACAGAGGCAGTAAAAGATTCAGAGGCCTTAATAAAGCTGCCCTGTCTGCACACTTAAAAGTTATATCCAAAGGTCCCTTTTCTTAATTTCTGTTTTTCTCTGTGCTTAAATACATCCAGTTTCTCTCCCATCTCGGCAATCTCATGTGTCTGTGTGCCCAACTTGCATGGCAGACAGGACAAAGGGGGCTGTTATAAACCCAGTCCCAGCCAGCCCTTGCTCACAGGCCTCACACCTATATTTCTTCCATAAATTCCAGTCAAATCTCCATTCTAAGAGGCAACTGCTGAGTTGGCTTCTGGCCCTGGAAACCACATTTTCAAATAAAATGCAATAGAGGAGAAAAGAAAACTGTTTTTCTTCTTAAGGACAACAAAACAAAACTAACTACTGCTGAAAAAAAAAAAAGGGAAGGATTTCAGGTAATGGCAATAAAAATGGGTTCAAATTTAAACACAGAGTGAGAAAATAATTCTCAGAAAAGGTTCCTATTTAAAGATCAATGGGGCAAGAGCCTCTATAAAGTGGGAGAGCTCCTTAAAAGTAACAGGTCTCTGACTGTTTATTCCAGAGGTGAATCAAAGTCTCTTTTCAAGACAATCCCCTCTGTACCTGTGAGCTGTAGTGAGGTGGGCAAATCCTTCCCCTGCAGCTTCTGCCTCCCACCCTCATGTTTTGATTGATTTAGCAGCCACTTGGCCTAAGTGGCAGAAATAGAATGAGAAACATTTAATTAACATGACAGGAAATGCTGCAAGTGTGCTTGGAAATAGCGGGGATAACATTAACATGTCAGTAAATATTTCACAGATTTACAGTCCTTTCAATTTAGGCTTTTATTGACTTAACAAACAAGGATATCCCTGTGCTGCCTTTAATCCATTTACAGTTGGATGGGTTTTTTAATCAAAGACATAGGTAAGGGTAACAGGAGACCACTCATTTCACACTTGGAGGTATGAGGTGCTCAGGGAACCAGCAAACCCTCAGTATTTTGCAAAATGTTTATTATCTAGAGCTGGAAAGAATGCCTGATTTTCAGATTCTACATTATGCTATTGAAGTATGTCTGATGAGCAGAAAAAAAGCAACCAAAGGAAGTGGAAGAAAGTTTGAGTTCTCTTTTTTTAAAATTTGGGGGTTTTTAAAAGAAGATAAAAACACCACCTTGTTCATAGAAGAATTTTTTTTTCTTCTGAATCATGAATCTGCAAATTCTTTTCAATTATTCTAAATTTTAACAAGACCAAAACCCCCAAACTCAGCACTGAGACAAGAAAGGGAAAAGTCTATCACTGTGAACATCTCTTGCTTGGAAAGCCAGGCTTTTGTTACTCTGTATTTCCACTAATTGTGATGGCTTCTCTGCTAATCAGAAATATCAAATTTTGCGGTCAATATTTGTTATAAGACAAGTACAGAATTTAGAAAAGCCTAATTATTCAATAGCAGCAATCAAGAAAAGAAAGAATGTGGCACTTTTACAGATGATTAAAACATTTTTTCTGGTGTATTAGATAATTGAGCCAACAGCCCCACCGGATAATTTCAAGTGTGTAAAGTGCTGAAAAAAACCTCCCAGTGCTCCATGCCGAGCAGGACAAATTCTGTGGAGGAAAACAAATTTCTCTGGGTTACATCTGAAATGAATCTTAACTCTGTTCTTATCAGCCCCTGGTGCCAGCAGGAACAGCTCTAGCTCGCTCTGAGGAAAAACACTTGGACACGGCATACCAACACCTCGTTTTATGATGCCTTTTCCTGAGGAAAAGTTAAGCCAGTTCACTCCATAAAGGCAGCTGAAAGGTACACGAATTATTGTTGTGCAGATGGGGTGCGTGTGAAATGAAATATGAATTCCATTTGCCAGTGGAATGGAAAAGCAGGCGTGGTAGGAGCTGTAGGAATAAAACACTGGAATTACCCAGATTGCTTTCTGATACAACACACAGAGGCCTCAGCCTTTCAAATAACCCATCTTTGGCCTCTGGAAAGGCTCCCTCCAGGATGATTTTTGTTTATGTTAAATCTGGCCACAGTTATAACAGTAAATGTCTTGAAAGTACACAAGGGTCAGGCTTTACTGCTGATTAGGAAAAGTCTGTGTTTAGAAATTTGAGAGCTTCCTCAACTGTTTCATGAAGGGAGTTGCTTAATTAATTGAACTGCGGCATTTTAGCCACCAGTCCGTAGCAATAAGAGGAGTGGCTGCACAGGTGTAGCAGGCACTGGTGTTGAAGTGGTTCAAAGGCTCTAACAGGGAGCTGGAATCTCCAGGTTCGCACCCATGGTCGTGTCAGGAATCATACCTGAGACACTTCAGCCTCTATCAGCTGCAGAAGCAACAAAACCATGTCAACCACATTTGTTTCCTAGACGGACATTAGTGTTTTCTCAATTATAGAACCAGATTTTTAATCCTTTTTTTTCTTTTCTTTTTTTCTTTTTTTTTTTTTTTGAGGAAGAGAGAGAGCTGTGAGCTCTGACCCACTGGCCTGATTCAGGAAGCTTTAAATACCTTCGTCAGTGTTCTCTAGCTCTGCTGCCGAGGCTGTGGCCTCCTTTGCAAGGGCCAAATAAAAGTGGTTAAATTCCCAAAGAACTGCAGGACTGAAGAAGCTGTTCCTTTTCCAGAAAGGGTAACAAAGGTATCTTTATATATCCTGCTCCAACAACAGGAGCTGTGGGAAGAGAAGGGGGAGCAGGAGCAGAACAAGAGATTCCAGATATTAACTAGGCCTTTTCATATTTTTATACACTGGTTTGAGGAAGGAAGAAAATGTAGCCCACAAGGGCGAGTTCAAAGCAGCAGCTGATATTGTCCAGGCTGTTCAAAGAGTGCCTTAAGGAGCTCTCTGAAATTCTGATGACAGCTCTTTTTTGCACCTCAAATCTAAGACATAGGTGACAAAAAAACCCAGGTAAATTTGGAGTATTTTAAAGCTGAAGAAACAGTTCCTGAACTGTGGCCTATAGATAGCTACATGTTCCCAAACTCCTTGGTGAAAGGCTTTTGAGAGGTTGCTGTTGAAATGTGAGGCTTTTTTTCTTGTTTCCAACTGCAAAAATGGATAGCTGGGCCTGAAAAATACACGAAATACGTGAAAATCCTCCCCAGTACTACAGTTCTGTTGGAGGTTACCCTGAAGGATGTGACCTGATCTTTAGTAGGAAGGTGTTTTGGGGTGACTTGATGTGAATTGAAGCAATCTCTGCATTAAGGTGCTGTTTGCACTCCAGCAACCTGAACTGAAGTATCATTCCAAGGAAAAAATCAGTATAAACATTTGTTAGGTGCGTGGCCTATTTTTTTTTTTTCCTTTTGTCCTTACAATCACATGAAGCAGCCATAGCTGCAACCTTTTTGATAAGGATGAAACCAAATCTTTATCTTGCTCCTTCAATTTCCGTAGGCTCATTCCTATTCCATAAGGGCACTTGGGAAGGCACGAGAGGCCAGGGGAGGATGAGCAAGGACCTGTTTCCATCCCTCACCACCTTTTAGGTCCTTCTGCCTGACAGCAGTCAGGGCTCCTCTGACTCTTGCCAGAATTCCATTTTTTTTTTCAGGAAGAATCAAGGAATTTCCACCCTTATTAAGTAAAATCTTATTTCAATAGGAAATACCAAGAAAATTCTGAACAAAAATATTCGTGAAGTGGTAAATCCAGCCCATGTGTTAATAGGAGTGTGTGTGCCCGTGTCAATGTGTATAAATTGTTCTGAACAGGGGTATAGGGCTCATTTGCAGGATAATATATTTTCATTTTTCAGTGTGAAAACAATGAAATAATCACCTTTTGCAGTGTAAGCAAGCACTGTGGATTTTGTTCCAACTTCACGTTTTAGCACTTTGTACTGAAATGTTCAAGAATATATAGAAAGTGTACAAATCTGATATTTTCTAATATTAACTAGGCTTTTATTTATTTTTATGTAGCTAGATAGATACAGAATAGAATATAAAGAAATTATACTTTCTATCTGCTAAAGAGTAACAATTTTCATAGTTATGACTTCAATAGTAATATATTTATTCTAAGGTATTCAGCTATAAAGAAGAGCATTTCTGGTCTGCAATCATGTCTTTGAGCATTTTTTTTCCTCTTAAGTTTTTTGATTTATGTTTTGATTAGCTATTCAATATTCCCTGACTATTTCTATTTATTCTTTCATGGTTTTTTTCTTTGTCTGTTGTTCACAAATAGCCTTTGTCTTTTTCATTTTTCTTTTTTTCAAGCAGAATCTTTGCAGATATTGCATCATAGATGGAGCTGGTACAACGTTCCTGCTCTGAGAAGTCTCAATTCCTAACCCACTAATTTAGGGGTGGAACTGTTTCTGTGGATGTTATGAGCCTGTGCACTGAAGAACTTCTTTTCTCTGAGTGCAAAGGCACCAACACTGGTACAAATGGCCTGTGCTTGGATGTTTTCCCTACGTGGTGGGTTGGTTTTATTGAAATTCTCCTAAAAAATATGTATCTCATTAAGTTTGCCTGCTGATTTTGACATCCAGTTTTTAAAAGCAGTCAGTGAGGAGTACATACAACTGCTTTATCTTATTTGTCTTTATCTTACAATTCCTTTTTCTTCAAGCCTCCAGGTAGAGTAAATGTTGGAGGACTTGGTCCATTTTTCTATCATTTGAAGTGTTTTAAGGAAAGAAGAGTGTGAAAAATTTTGGAGTCTGTGAAGCAGCATGTGGTTCCTTTCCTTTCCTTTCCTTTCCTTTCCTTTCCTTTCCTTTCCTTTCCTTTCCTTTCCTTTCCTTTCCTTTCCTTTCCTTTCCTTTCCTTCAGGACTGAAACAGAAGAATACAATTTTAGAAAGAAAGGATGCTACTGACCACTAAAAATCAAATATCCCAGGACACTTGGGCAAGTCACATTGTCTCTGATTCTTAGAGAGGAGGAAAGGAGGTAAAAATTCCAGGTAGAGAGTTCCTAGAGAAATGGATTCTGATTGCTGCTGTCAACTTGCTTTTTCTGTAGAAGGTTTTTCAACACTCTCCTCCTACTCTAATGTGGTTCGTGGTGGCTGAGCAGAACAGAATTCAGTCAGAAAAAAAGAAATATAAGCAGTCTTTGGGCAGTACTTCACCTTGTTTATATTAGGACTTACCCGAAAAATGAAAATCTCAGGAAAAAAAATTCCAAACCTGTTCTTTCTTTAAAGTTGTATATAATATAAAGTAAGGGACAGGGACACAGTAATGTTGGTAAAAGAGCTCATCAGCCCAGCTTCCTCTCAGTTCTTGTCTGAGAGGAGTTTGATATCTGGACCTTATCCTCTAAACCTTGGCTTTCCCAATTTTAAATGAGGATTTAATGCCTGTGAAAGGTGTTAGGCTGACAGTCCAAGGAGTAGGGGAATAACCTCAAATAGTGCACGCATCACACCCTTCATAAAAATATCACAGCACACTGTAAAATTAAATTAGACTCCTTGTTTTGCCCACAGATCAAATACACCACAAGGCAGAGGAATGCAGGGGATTTTTTCTCCAGTACCCTGCAAAAAGAGCTTCAACACCAACTCCCGAGACTTCCTCAAAGGCGTGTGGCTAATCCCAGTTGGTCTCCAGTCCTCTTTAATAAGCCTGAAAAAATTATGTGGTCACAGCCAGTACAAGCTGAGCTGGTGTTTTCTGTGGTGTAAACATCTAATGGGAATTGGTTTGTACCGATTTTTCCTCTCCAAGGTGAGGGATCGTGAAATGGCAGCACAAAATCTGTGTGATTCAAGGCCGATGGGTTCGGAGGAGTGACCTAAAAGGGGGTAAGACACCTCAAAGGATAACCAGTAACTTAATCTGAAGAATCACAGCTACTTTTAGGAAAACATTTAGGCAATTGTAGTTTTCTCCAGAGTTTCAGTCACGGGAGAAGAACACTAACTCTGGCAAAAAATGTGGCTTTTTTTCGTTGTTTTTCTACAAGAACAATTAAAAGATAATGCACAACACTTCAGTTTACACTGAAACAGAGAAAAGCCACTGGGTGCTAGGATAAACAGGATTAAAAAAAATGAATCAATCATGTTTCAGAGGCTGTCACTAAGGGGAAGGAATTGGCTGCTGCTTAATAACTGCCCATATTAAAACATTTATGGCAATAAAACATTTACACTCCTATTTTTGTTCGTAGACTTTAAATGTATTTTTGCCTGGTATACTCTGGCAGTCCCCTGCTAGAGAGGCAAAGAAGGTAGGAACTGTTGTCTAGCCCTAACCAGGAACTTCACACACCTACATCCCTGCCAATTCTCACCTGACATCTCGCCCACCTTTTCTTGGAACGAGCTTTTATATCGTCAAATTCCTTGGACCCCAATCAGTCAGACCACAGGCTGAGGCAGGGCATGGAAACAGCAATCCTTGCTTTGGTCTGCAAGCTCCCCAGGGCAGAGAGAGACCAAAGTGTTTTGGTGGTGTGACTTGGCCTCGTGCTGACCTCTCGTTCCAGCACTTTGCTGTTGGCTCAGCTGGGGATTCTCCTCTGGCCGAGCAGGAAATCCACTGAGGGAATGTGGGGAGGCCCCACCTCGAGTTCTGGGGGCAGTTTTGGGAGCCATGATACAAGAAAGACGTAAAGGTGTTAGAAAGAGCCCAAAGAAGTGCCACGAGGATGGTGCAGGGCCTGGAGGGGAAGCCTCATGAGGAGTGGCTGAGGGCACTTGGCCTGTTCAGCCTGGAGGAGACTGAGGGGAGACCTCACTGTGGTCTTCAACATCTTCATGAGGGGAAGAGGAGGGGCAGGCGCTGGTCTCTGCTCTCTGTGACAGTGACAGAACCCAGGGAGTGGCTGGAGCTGTGCCAGGGGAGGTTTAGGTTGGATATCAGGGAAAGGTTCTTCCCCCAGAGGGTGCTGGGCACTGCCCAGGCTCCCCAGGGAATGGGCACGGCCCCGAGGCTGCCAGAGCTCCAGGGGCGTTTGGACACCGCTCCCAGTGATGCACAGATTGGGGTTGTTTTGGGTGTCTGTGCAGGGCCAGGAGCTGGAATTGATGATGGCTCTGGGTCCCTTCCAACTCAGCATATTCTATGACTTTCCTTCTGGCTCTCAGCAAGGAACTTTGAGAGGGTGCTGTGCATCCATTCCTACCTTCTTTTTTTTGTTAGACCCAAAACACGAAGTTTTCTCTGAGGAAATATTAAAAGTTTGATTGAAAAGAAGAGCCTCAGCTTTTGTTTTATAAGGAATCCTTGTAATTTTCTCCTGACTTCTTTTCACTGGAAGAAAGGAGGAAGAAACCAGTAGGAAGAAGAGGAAAAAAAATTTTTTTTTGTTTGGGTCCAACTGGATGCATTGTATTTAGTTGTAGAAATGCCATCAAATAATAAAATAGTAGACTTAGAAAAAATTTGAAATATTTTGATTAGTCCTCCATAATTTTTTTTGTGTGATTTAAGAGCGTATAATAGTTACTAAGAACAATATAACTTGATGGTATCAAAGATGCGGGTGCCTGCACTGAATGAAACAAAGAGAGTGTGTTGAATATGTGATTTCAAAGCAACTCATCTAGAGAAACAGTTCTGTAGCCCAGTACAGGACCTTGTCAATAAAATGGCAGCAACTCCCATGCAATTATTAAATCAACGTATTCATGCCTTTCAGCCTCACTGCATCTTGTCTAATTAGGCAAGATGCAGATGATGATTATAAAATATGGAATCCATTATGTCATGGCCTGTTTAATCTGGTTATTACCCAGTGAACCAAAGTTTTGTGAAATCCATCCAGGACTCAAATGGCTTTTTCACATGAGCTCAGAGCTATTTTACTGTTGCAAGCAGGCCACTCAATTCCCAGGGAAGGGAGTGGTCTGGAAAGCAATATGGAAACGAGCCTTTCCCTTTTGGGGAGCCAGTGGTCATATTCCCCTAATAAAAAGTAACCTGTAGCTGTGGTGGAAAAGACACTTATTAAGAGAAAGCTGCTTAAGTAAGAAAGTGCAAGAAGTGTTGCTCAGCATGTATTTTGACCTGGGAATATCATACCAGTTTAGCATAAAAAGGACAAGAGCTCTCTTTATACCTCATGAAAAAAATGCATCATTAACAAGTCAACTGCACCAACTGGGCTGTTGTGTGTCAGCACAAAGCTTCCTTTCTGGCAAACAGCTGTCTCAGCATGGGTAAAAATACCTAAAGGGAGATAACAAGACCAGAGATGTGGCTGGAGATCCGTATTTCCAGGTGTCACTCTTTCAAGGATATGTGTATGAAATTTTTTTTCTTGCTTTGTACATTAGTTTCTTGTCCAAGAAACACCACTGATATGAGACGGATGGCTGTGCCTAGAATTAAAGTACACATCAGAAATGTTGCTTCAATTAAGGTTCAAATTATGCAGAAATCAGGTGAATAGAGCAGGGAAAAGCCCGATTTTGATTATAGTGAATATTATACAAGAAATGCAATCTACTAAATAAAAGAGTTGTTACTGTTGATGTCTGCCCAGTCATAAGGAAACACCTGATATTTCTCCCAACAAAGGGTTAAAAATGAATCAATATTAAAGGAAAAAAGTAAGTAGGAAAGTAAAAAAAATTATATTATGAAAATACTAAATCACAGCAAGAAAGAAAAGTACTGTGAGTACTGTACTTTATCTGGTTTCTTTACAATCATTTAACCAGAGAAACAGAGATGTAAAATATCAGATTAGAACAGTTATTTTCCTTGATTTCGAAAAGGTGAGGTAGAAGATCTAAAAAACCTAACCCAGATCCTTGCTTTCTCATTTCAAATAAATCACATTAACGATTTTTTTTTCAGCTGTGGATATGGTATTTTCTCTTTTCCCCCTTTCATTTGGAAGAGCTGATTTAGCAAATTCTCATTTTTCTTTCTTTGCAGGATTAATTTTAAGTATATACTAAAATATTTTGCTACATTAGGGTTACACATGGTAGTACTTTTAGCAAATTATTGAAGGAAAAACAAAGAAGGAGCTTCCAAGACATGGCTTGAGCAATCCCAATAAAGGCAGAGCTTGTTGCTGGAAAGCTGAAGGCTTAAATTTTTGGAGGGGAGGGACTCACAAAGGAAGAGCATCAGTGATAAGGAATTCAGCTCCTTGGAGAATTAATGTTAATAATTACAAGTCCTGCCAATATGCAAAAAGCCTGGTGGAATTTTTCAGGTTCCATCCTATCAGCAGATGCAATCTCCTTATAAAGATTAACACCACCTATTTATCATAAGTAGCTGAGCTATAAATCAGACAGCACAGAAGAGAACTGTAATAAATTGTTCAGAACCAAGTTATATTTTGGAGAAAATCCACTGTCTTGTCCCAACAGTAGAAACACACTTTGGCAGCCTAGTGCTTTATACATTTGTGTTCAGTCACAAATGCAGAATAAGATGCTTTCCTTCCTACCTCTACCACTGCAATTTAAAAAATGCTATTAAAATTAAAATTATTTATTCATTGTCTGACATTGTCCATAAAGAAGGAAAAGGTCTAAAGTGTGTTTCTTGGTTGGTGTTTTCAGATTGTTTTCCCGAGTGCTGACTTCAGTGAACTTGTCCCAAGCCACAGGGCCAGTGAGGTGGATGAGTTCATCCCTGTACCTCCTGGCCCTGTAAAAATCCAAATGGCTTAAAAAACCCCAAAACACCCCCCAGCTTAAAAAAAGGCATTTTTCCAGGGAAGTCTAAAAGTTGTTAAGCAAAGCTTTCCCTGCCTGTGAGTTGGACTCTGCTCTGCCAAGCACTGGAAAGGGAAATTCTCCTCTGCCCTGAGGCCAGGTCATGTTGCTGGGCCAAACTTGATGTTTCTCTTGCCTTCAGGAGAGCCTGGGATGGCTTGGAGCTTCCAGGGGGGATGGATCCCTTCCCATCCCTGCTGTCCTCTCAGAGGGGAGGGAGGGGTCCCCTGCTCCAGGCTTTGCATACGAGGACAGGGCTGAACAGGTTGGCAGGAGAGCGATTTCAATGTTCCTTTCAAAACTTCTTGGGTTTGCCTGCATAGAAAAGCTGTCCATAAAATATGTTCATGCGTCAGTTCACAATTAATTAAAAAAATCTGGGTTTACTGATCTTAATCTGGGTTTGGAGAACATTGGGAACACAGACTTTGCAGCATGGACATAAGTAGCAGAGGAAGTACCTAATTCTTATTTCTGTCCATTTTCTGGAAGTCTTTTGAAGGTGGGTAACAAGCCCTGGGGTCAGAAGTTGAAATGATACACAAACCCCTTTTCTTGTAGGGGATGTTCATCAGGGTAATTTCATAGAATCACAGAATGGTTTGGGTTGGAAGGGACCTTAAATCATCCAGTTCCACCCCCTGCCAGGGGCAGGGACACCTTCCACTAGCCCAGGTTGCCCCAAGCCCCGTCCAGCCTGGTCTTGGACACTGCCAGGGATCCAGGGGCAGCCACAAAAATAATTCCTTCCAGTTTATTTCTCTCACCTGATAACAAATTACATGTTGGATCCCGAAATGGGTGTCAGAATCAAAGCTATAACATATAAAATACCACAAAGTTGTGTGGCCTCTCCTAATCCAGTGGATGCATCAGGAAGTGAATGCATCAGCAGTTCATGTGTAGATCTGGCTTTACTGGGAGGACTGGAATGACTGCACTGGTTGTCCCAAAGCCTGGCTTAAGTTCCACGCGGCCACCACAGCTCGTGTGGACAATCTGGGTAAATCATCTTCCACAACTCAGAGAACCTTCAGTGGTGCCCAAAGACATGCATGAGCTTTTGCTCAGTATTTAAAGATTATCAGATGGGCATGGAGAAAGGATTTAGGGCACTGGAATGCATTTCCTTGATCTCTTAAGCTCCAGCTGTGAAGGACTTGTTTAACCAGATCCTCATTATTTTATTGACTGCAGGGAGGAGAAAAATTTTGTTAATACCACCAGGAGTTAATTAGCAGGAGTAAATCAGTACTTTGCACCAGAAGCTGCTGCAACTGCACACAACCCCGCACCTCACCCAGCCTCACCAGGAATTCCTACTTTATTTCTGGAAATATTCCATTCTTCATAGAGGCTGCAGTGAAAGTAAACAACAGTTTAGTGAGAAGATGTGATGGAGCATCCAGAACACAAATGTCTCAGGCTACCTCATCTGGTGACAGACAGGGAGGGATTTAAATGTTTAAGTATTGTTTCCTGGTTATTTCAGCCTCCTGCATGGAAGAGTTCAGTGGCTGCAGCATCCCCCACTCCGTGACTGCTCTACAAGGAAGAGGAACACTCCATTTCCATCACTGATTATTTTTTTGCTGTAACAACTTCCCTATCTTGGCAGGTGGAGATGGGATATCTGTCAGTCACATCGTGTGCACCTCAGGATCTCAAAGAAAACCCTTGGAGATTAAGCTGAAACTTTTTGCAACCAGTTTTACCTCAGAACAGTTGTACCTTGCTCACAAAATGGTGAAGTCTTCCTTAGTTCCTTGCATTTTCCTATTCTCCTTGTTTCCTTGTCCTGTCATCCTCTCCTTTTGGAATAGTTGTAGTCCATCTGACTGGATTTCTTTGCTAAACGTGTTCCTGGGGATTTTCACACAGGTTTGCATCCCAGGAGGATGGAACATTTTGGTCCTCCTTATTATCCCATCCACTTCCTGGGTGGGTGGGGAAAAATCCTCCTAAAGATGCACAGGAGGAGCTGCAGAGGCTGAAGAGCAACTTCCAGGTTTTCTATCTGCAGGTTTACAATGAAACATTAATAAAGTGACTGGACTGAAAAGCAAAAGAAGGGAAATGCTCTTTGGTGTGCCCCAGCCAAGCTGAGAACACTGCAATCACAGCATATGTTTTCTCTCTTCTTAAAGACTGCAGATTATTACAGGCAGGCTTTATTGTGGTCTATAATTTTGGTTTTCTACCTTTGACGATGCCAAACAGCACTTTTTGTTTTGTTCAAGCAGCAATCAAGAACGGTATGTTATCAAGCCTCAGCACTGTGACCTTTGGATTTAAAGAGAATATTCCAGCTACTTGGAGCCAACACATATATTAAATTCTAAGGCTGGAGGAAGGGTGAAAAACAGAGGACATGTTTTTTAAGATGTCTTGCAACCCTGAAGCTCGGTTCTTCATTTCTCTTCAAGATTTATCGATTTTGGTGCATGACTACAGATTTTACAAGGATGTTACACAAAGGGCATTCCATTTATTTTGGTCAGCAGCCAGACAGTTAAATTTCTAAACAGCTGTCTGGGACTGGATGAACACATGGACTCAAGATGTCTTAAAATGAAAAAAAAAAAGATTTGAATGCTGTTTCTTTCAGTATAGGTGTGGTATAAATAAACAATTAAAATATTCCTCATTTGTGTGTACATGGGGAAGAAAGAGAAAGTTTCTGAAAGAGAATATTAAGTCGTACCTTCAGGACAATTAAATGCATCAGGTTACTAATTAACTTCGTTCCTGGGAGGACACTTAACAATGCTGGAGAACTTTCACACAAAATGTCTAATCAGTTTTTTATAACGAACAACAAAAAACCCTCAACGCTGTAAAACAAATCATTGATTCTTACATGTATTGTAACCTTTCTGCTTTTTTCAGCCTCTTTCTTTATAGCAATAAAAGACAAAATTGTCATCCATGTTTCTTTGTCTCACAAAATACAGTGTATTAATTTAACTGCATTAGGCGGATATCTCATTAATTAAGATATATGGAATTCTGGTTTTTGTTGTTGTCTTCCTTGCAAATAATACATTTGGGAAGTATTACTTGCATCAGTGTGTGGCCTCCAATTATTCATATCCTGACAGCTTTAAAGGTGAAGCAAGCACTGAAAATTATTGAGCTATCAGAAAACAATGAGAAATTGAAAAAGAATAGAGATCACTGCACGTTTTTTACACTGAATAAGTACCTGAATACCTGGTCCACAGTAAGGGCAGCTTTAGATGGGCTTTGACTCAGGCTGAGAGAGTTATTGAACAAGGTGTTTGGTAATAGGATGCACGTACACAGCTGGTATCTCTGTAACTTCTTCCATCTCTGTTGTGCCTGCACAATAATTTAGGGGTTTTTTTTTGAGCAGGAGGCAAGGAGGGGGTAGATTGGACTTTATTTCAGTCAGATTAGTCTCCCATTCCATCTCCCTGTGTACAAGCAGAAGTATTTGGCACAGAATAATCAAAGGGATAACGCAGGAAGGAATACATGGCTAGAAAAAAGGGAGATTGCTTACACAGAACTCCAGGAACCACAAAACCAATCAGGTCAGTACAGGCTTTACAGAATCCAGCACCAATACTTCTAATTTGGACTAGAGAAGGAGCAGTGCTTCAATTAAAACCCAACAAACCCCAAACTTCAACCTAAATCTAATCTGAGTGTGGCTGAGTGCACATCTCTGTGGAGCTTGACTCTATCACAGTCAGATGGTTCTGAGGAATAAAACAAAGCTTTCTTCTTTACAACAACAGAACCAAAATGCTTCTGGTTCTTTCTGTAGAGAATACAGGGAGAGGCACCTCCCAAAGGCTGGTTTTAAGGACCTGAGGCTTAAATCTCTGCTTGTAGCTGCTTATTAAAAGGTAGAAATCAGACAAGTTACATACCATAGCTACTCACAGAACTCACCAGGCTTTAATACTGGTTCTAAATTAAGCACGAGGTCCAAACCAAACCAGACTACAAATTCGTGATAAGAACAAAATGCCCTGAGGAACATTTTTCATCCTTTTTTTTCCCTTCAAGAACACTTCAGTGATCGGAGCACTGCACAACACTGAGGGGCATAGGCCTACAAAGAGAGATAAGAAGAAGATAACCCAGTCAAGGTCATACGGATTCTTGCAAGTATAGTAAAGTTCAGGCAGTTTTCTGATCCTTTCTGGTTTAAACATGTTCTTGAAGTATTCCTGTGTGGGGTGCAAAATCTGCTGTGTATCCCTGTGCTGGCTGTCGGGACGAGTCATTGAGGAAAAGCTTCCCTTAGTTCCAGTTGTGAAAGGGGTTTGGGGAAACGTGATTATTAATGAACATTTAAAGGGTCTCTCTCCAGATTACCTCCTAATGAGATCAGATTTTCAGATGTGAGGTGATCTTTAGCCCGTATTCTTATCTGATTTGAATTTAAGACTGAGATCTGTGCATGTGAAACTTAAATGCTGGAAAATTAAAATACAGCTGCCTGTATTGTAATCACAGAACTGTACAGAGAAATGTTTTCATTAATTCCTGATCTGCCTGTTTTGACAGCAGCTTAGTTGTCTGATAACGGCAATGAGACAAATTAAATCCTGCTGCAGGCAGTACACAGACCACATTACTCAAAAAGAGAAATTAAAAACTGTTGAACATCTGTTATTACTGTGAATTTAATCTGCAGAACAACTTCATTATTTTACTTCACATATTTAACTTTATTATTGAGGAAAAAGAGAGCATCTTTGTGGTTTGAACATTGTTTTTTGGGGTACAAAAATTCTGTTATTTATTCTCCTATTTACCATCGATTCCAGAGTGACTTTCTACAAATAAATTAGTCTGTTTGTACCTTAGCTATCCTGTCAGCAAAATGGGAATACTATTAATGGGAATACTATTACTGCTCTTTTCATGAGGTGCTGGGAATACTAATTAGTTTCAAATTTGCCCCACTGGGAAATGGCAGAAACTACTTCCCAGTATAGAAAATACTTCATCCAGTTTTGTAGCTGAGAATTATTGTGGATGAATCCACTCATGGGTACCAATCAGAAAATGAAACTACTAAAAAAAAAAAAAAGTTTCCAGAGAAACTTGTGTAAAGAACACAAATAAGACCTCAATATGAAAGAGAGAAAACAGAAAAGTAAAATTTAGAATTTTGTGCGCAGCTGTACCATGAAAGGAAGTCTTCAGTCTTGACGGAGGGTACAAATGAGATGTACATCTTCTAACTGAGTTTTGTCAGAATTGGCTTGATGTGATTAAAGCCAGCTATATTTCAGCTGTTATACATGGTAAAGATGTGCCAGCAAAGCACTGTAAATGGCAGTAAATGGAAATCTGGATTGCAAGATGGGAACTGCCGATGACTCGCAGAAATAAAGACCATGACTTAATCAGAATTACAGGAAGCAGGTTTAAATAATAATCCATCCAGTAAAACGTGCAGTAATGATACACATGATTTTATACGTCACATAAAGAAAGGAAAGCTATAAACAATATTGCGAAAGAACAGATACAGATATTCATAGATAAAGCTACTCTCTACAGATTTCCTATGAGTTTGCATTAATACATACATGCTCTCTTTCCCAAAATACTGTGGAATATAATCCAGGATTTCCTAATGGCCATCAGGTGGTGAACACAAGAGCACAGCTGATAACACTTTTGGAACAAACCATGCTCTGTAACGGATGGGCCAAGCATTGTGATGAGTCTCCAGTGTTTGCAGGTTTTAATGCTGCTTTCAAAAGGAGCAGGGTACCTACAATGAGCTCCTTGTTTGCCGTGAATTAACCACCCTCTCACAGCCTTTCCTATTTGTCAAGACGTAGACATGAATCAAACTCTGGAGGTGTAATAAAGAGCTGGTAACTCTTTCTTCCTTCCTCCTCCCGCCCTCAAGCTCCCCTTTCTTTTTTGAGATCCTCAGAACTTCAGTTAAAGAAGTTCTGTATGAACAGATCACGTGACAGTAAATGATGATATGCCACAAAGTGCTCCTTTATTCACCATCTCAGCCACTTGCGAGCAGACCTAAATCACATCCTCTGCCTCAGAAACGCCTGGATACCTTCTGTTCCTGCCTGAACACTGAATGAAATGAAATAAAATAGTATTAAATGCTTCCTGAACAGTGAAAAAAGAGCAGATTTAAGCATTTATACTGTACCTATAAGGACATTTACCATCTGAACTACATAATAATTTCCACCATATCTCCCTAAATCCCTCTGCTCTCTGTGAAGTTGTTTTGCCACCTCAAGTCGAAGCGATTGTCCCTTTTCAAAAGCCACAGTCACTCTTTTCCTTTTTATGAGCTTTTAATGAGTCTGGCAATTATTTGTCCATTCAGAAGAGTGATAGCTGATCTGAGGCAAAATAGGAGGGAAAAGACCAACTATTTCAGGAAGATTTAAAAGCTTTTTCAGCTTCATGGCTGATGTATTAGCTGATAAATTACCAAAACCTGCTAGAGCAAGAAGGCAGAGGTGCAGAAAAGCATTTTTTGTGCAGTATGCTGCCTTTGTGAAAAGGACACCCTTTTCTAGGATCTGGGACAATTAACCTGACACAAGTTGCCCTTCTAGCAAATGATGGGGCTGCTAAGCTTAGCCACTTTTTCTATCCACTGGAAAAGTGACTGTACACCTTAGAAAAACAATGTTTATGCTGTTAAATAATTTACATCTCTATTTTCTCACTTTGGTTCTTTAGGAATTATAAATTGCAATCCTCTAGTGACAGACTTCTACTCTTGAGCTTATGTTATACTATTTTCACAATGAAACTTTGTGTCTTCTTCACTGGTGCTTGTGTCCAGGAATGTTTTAGGATGACCTCCAGCTATGACTGAATCCTTAGAAATATTTAACTAGGTAATAAACCTTTTCCTTTACTTCTTAAAAGTAGTGTTTCACTAAAATGAAAATGCTATTTTTTATTCCCAAACAGTTTTTCTGCTTTTCATCACACCTTTTAGAGTAAATATTCATGGAATCATGGAATGGTTTGGGTTTGAAGGGACTTAAAAATAATTCAGTCCTACCCCCTGCCATGGGCAGGGACACCTTCCACTATCCCAGGCTGCTCCAAGCCCCGTCCAGCCTGGCCTTGGACATTTCCAGGGATCCAGGGGCAGCCACAGCTACCCTGGGCACCCTGTGCCAGGGCCTCCCCACCTTCATGGGGAAGGATTTCTTCTTAATAGTCCATCTAAACTTAATATGCCATCTAAATATCCCTATTTCCGTTTAATATTGTGAAAACTTCTCTGACCATCCGTTTAAGAGGTGAAAATGGGTAAAGAAATATCAGCTAACTGATACTGTGGGCTAAATTTCAAATATCAGAGTCAGTTCATCCTTTCTATAGAAACCTATGGTAGAAACACCTAATAGAAAATTTAAGAAATTGGTGACGACAATAAATTTCAGGATGTGGAGACAAAGAGAAAGCAATAAAATTCCAATATAAATTCTTTCCAATGTAGACTCCAGGCAGATATTAGTGGTTTCCACATCAAAACTATAGAATCAGCTTTGCTTAAATAAAATTTCTTTGCAGATCTAGGAAACTGCATCCTGCCTTCCTATAATGGAAGCATTTTACTCTCATCCTCCTTTTCGGAGGCATTTTCTGTGTGTTTGTCCAAGTTCTTTGTAGTTCTGATTAACTATAGTCACCTATTTCATGTCACAGTACACAATAAGATATTCCTCCCTCAGACTTTCTGCACACCCTCCTCTGAATCTAATCAATTTTAACATAATTAACTCCCAAAGAGATCTAGTACAGCAGCAAGTTATATAAAGGAGCAGTTGATTGTTAGAGATGACAGACAAGCCCTGAAGCATGTACTTCCAAGCAGCGATTCTATATAAAAACCTGGTTAATTGGTTAATTACAATAAGATAGGGGTGTATCATCCGTAGCTACCCATCACTCAAAAAAGTTTTAGCTGTGGCATCAACTTCAAATTACAATGAACCCTATTTTCTACCCTGTGCAATAAATTCAGCATTGCAAATGAAACAGAAAAGGAGCATTTGGGCACTTCCAAAATATAAATAAATGATCCCAACTGAATGTTCAAAGAATAGCACTGCCTCAGAGAAAAAAAATATTTTTCCACTTTGCTGGAATCCTGCAGAATCCATCTTTAACAAGCCCTCAAACTAAGTGCACACCATCTAAGCAATATTGGGAGTTCCTCTGAGTGTTTCCAACTCGAACCCAGTTAACTGCAGTTCACCTCTTGGAAAATAGTTGCTCTTTTGCCTCAGATGTCTTTGCCATGAATCACAGGTGGATACTCACAGCCACTATTTGTTTTGAAAGCAAAGAATGTTTCTCTACTGAGCTCTATGTGAAGTAGTTCAAATATTCTCTAATATGAGCTACATGTAAGTTAATTTGCCACTGCAGGCCAGACCTAAATTACGGGGCCTTCAGAGCTGTAGGAAACCTTGTGTTCTTCAAGATTGGCCAAAGAAATCAGTTTAAACACATCAACATGAGTTACTTGATGTTTCCCCCTCTTTTTCTCATTATATGTTACAAAGTTAAAGGCTCATCAACAAAGATTTGTATAGCATGGGCCTGAATGCTTCGACTTACCTTTTGTAATTATAACCTAGATAGGATTCCTACTGAATACCTTCAAATAAAAACATGAGGGGAGAAAAGTCTCTGTAGAGCAGACAGGAATGAGAAGCAACATTACTGAAGTAATAGAAAAAAAAACAAACCCAGAGATCCCCAAGAGTCTGCTGGTTTTTAATCCTGAGGGCAATGAATCCCTTAGAAAATTTTACTAAGGACATACTTCATTTTGAGTTACTTGAAATGTTAGGATCAAGATAAATTTCTGCAGGACATGCTGTAACTCATCCAACAGTCCTGGGCTGAACAAACTGTGAAGTTCACATGAAGTGATTTTAAAATTATTTTTGTACCAAAGGTCACATTTTTCGGCCTTCCTGGTCTTAATATTTACGTTGTTTTTAAAAACTTGTCTTTAAAAGGCCACAAGCATCCAAAGTAAAATTTTGGAGGTAGTTTGATGAAAATTCCTTTGTTCTGCTTTCTGCAGAATATGCTTTCTGACAAAGCCCTTATAACCAAAAGGAAATTTGGATATGTTCTACAGTCCAGTTTACCATTTAGAAAGATTGTTTGATTATTAAGAACCCAGAATCCTCCACAACTGAACTGCTGGAGGGCATTTGGATCACTTCTAGTCATTGCTTATTAATCAGTAAAGAGGTTGGAGGTTTTGTGGTGGTGTTTTCCTTGTTGGTTTTTGGGGGTTTTTAAATTATTTTTTAAGCCTTATGAAAGACAAGAAGTCTAAAACCTGCAACTACCCTAATCTTTCATGAAGTTTATTTGCATTTAAATCCCTTGCTTTTGCACTCCTCCCTATATACAGCCAAGCTTATTTGCCTTTTTATCTCTATGTTTTTCATGAACTTATCATGAAGAAATCTAAGAGGAGTAGAACTTCTGGGCCATTTGGATTCTGTTCCCAGAAAAAAAGGTAGCAATGTGTGTTGCTCATTTCTCAGTAGCTTTTTCCTTGCGAGATGGTTGTATCTCTGTCACAGCATTCATTTTTTTCCCCTCTGTATTTCCAGAAATAAAAACAAATACACCTGGTATGGAAAAACTTGTGTATAAATACAGGAAAAAGGGATACCCCTTGGCAGTTCATGAGGAAGGTCAGACTGAGGCTAAATAAACAGGATACTTTTCTCTCCCACTCAAATAATGAATTCCTAAGTGTTTCATGCTTTAATCAAATTAAGGAATGAATTCTGTACTAGTCCCTGAACGTCCTAATTCCAGAAAGTCTCATTTCTCCTGGGGTTCTCACCAGTTCATCCAGCTCATGCACCACAAATCAAACCACCCTTCTTGGAAGTTCTTTTCAGTGTTTTTACTCATGGCATTTGGGTTTCAAAATCTGACTGTTTCCTCAATTACCAAACCAGTGTGAATCATAGCTTTTTTTCTTAAAAAAAAAAGTAATCTTCCCATCCTCTTGGTTGAAGCAGGGAGGAAGAAACTTTTCATATGTGAGCTTTATCTTGACCCAGGGGTTTCTGGTTTTTGGCATTCCTGTTGTGTCCACCTTTCCACTGAGGGGCAGGAAATGAGGGAGAGAGCAGCTACCACCTGAAACAGACTAACTCCAACCAAAATCTCCCTCTTTGGGATTTCAGTTCCCTTAAACCAGGCTGATTCAGGAGCAAATTTTGCTCTGAGTCGAATTTTTCTCTTCCAAATGGCTGCAAAGTCACAGCTGTGCTGCTCTCTCAGGGGTGTCCTGCAGCGTAGGTCACCTCTTATGATCCACACTCCTTGCACTTTCCTTATTCCTATTCCTTGCTTATTCCTTATTCCTTATTTCAGTGTGCTCAGGGAAGCAACTCAGTTCCAGTCCTGACAAGGCACAACTTGAATTACGAGTTTAGTCATATTCTCAAAACTACTCTGCACAAATTTTGTCCCCTGTCTTTAGCCAAATGTAGCCAATTTTTTTGGTTGTAGAATCACAGATTAGTAGAATCACGGAATCTTAAAATCATTAAGGTTGGAAAGGACCTCTAAGATCATTGAGTCCAACCTGTTTTGAGAAGCAGGAGATTATAATTAAACACTAAAGTTGTACTAAATGGCATCCCTGAAATTATTGTCTGTCTTTGGACTCCTTTTTCCCCCTGAATTTATAGTGTTCTTTTAATACTTAAATATAGAGAATGCTGCATAAAATGGTTTTATTTATTTTTTACTGGATATTCAAAATCTACATGTGCATGTAAAAAAGGATATAAATATTAGTAGTATAGGGAAAGTCATACATAAGCAGGGGAAAAAGAGATTTTAAGAAAATATTTTTTGTTCAAAAATTCGCTCAGTTTCCTCCTTCAATTGTGTTGCATACACAGACATCCTGCACTTCACTTTTTGGTTTGATGCCTTCTAAACCTCGAGGTCCTGAGAGCCTGAAAACTGGAAAACCAAGTGATTTACTGACACGATTTCAGTGTTCTTAGGTCAGTTCATCGTGTTCCTGGCTTTTCTCTGGCTTTTCTGCGTAGATGTGCAGAGTTCAAATCTGTGACAAGCCCCATTTAATAACTTGCATCTGTCTGCCTTTGCTAGCCTAGGAAATGATTGCTGCAGTTTGGCTAATGACCTCGGTGTTCTAAAGCACTCGAAACATCCTCAGTACTTTGTTTATCACAGTAAAGAGCAGAAATACGCTGAGCATGGTGTGTTGTTTTGAATTCTGGAGTCAACATTTCCATCATGATCTATGTGAGGGCTGGCAACTTGCAAAAAGTTGCTTAGAAAGCTGCAAGTCTCACGCTGGAGTCCAGCTAAATTAACCTCCTTGGTCAAACCCTCACCTTTCATTAATCATTAGCTCTATAAGCAGATTAAACTCTTAAAATGAGCAACATGGGGAAAAGAATGATATTTGGAGATAGCAGGGGAAGATAGGAAGCATTGCTATCTCATGCTTAATCATGGAGGATTTGGGAGAAAATATGGCAAGGAGATCACAGGCTGCACAATTGCAGGAAACTGAGAGATGCAAGGGGATCTTTCACAGTGATTGCAACAAATGGGACTCATCCATCACTGCATTTCCCCCTGAATTTAAGGGCTTACACGTGCAGAGCTGAAATTACTTGGGGGTATCTCAGCTCCATTATCCTACTTAAGATGTAACAATGTGTTTTCCTGGCTTGTTAAGAGCTGTGGCTTTGCTGTCTGTCTTGCTGGTCTGATAGAAAAAGTCCCGAGATCCAGGCAAAGCTTCCAGAGGAACCACTGCCTTAAAGTGTAGTTGTTCCTCCTTCAGTTCATCTGATTGCACTCTCAGGCTTTTTGGAGCACGTTTGTTTTATTTCTCTGCTTTGCCTCCTAAATCAACAGCCTGGAAACAGAGGCTGGCTTTTTTTTATGACATCTTGTGTTTTCCGTGTTTCAGAGATGGGCAAACAGCTCAGGGCTGGAGAGTGCTGACATACAGCAATTGCTAAACAGGGACACGTTTGATGTGGGGGAATTGGCTTTCTAAGGCGGTGGGAGCAAGACAGTGCAAATACCACTCGTGCTCGGTGGGGTTTCTGCTGGTTGGACACCTATTGGTCTCTGCTGACAGCATCAAAGCTGCTGAGACCCACCAGTCACCTCCCAGAGAAACAAGGGCAGCTCCTGCCTCCTTTCACAACAATCTCCTGAGGTGGAGCTGAGCTCAGGAGAAGTTACTTAAGGAAATGCTGGTCAGCTTGGGGGAAATGTCAGCCTCCTTATGCACGTAAAACAACCTTGTTGACTCTGGAGGGGCCTTTTATTTTGTGGGAAGATGCTGAGCTTCCTACAGAATTAAAGCCAAAGGACATAAACTTTATATACCCATGTTAAGTCAGCCTGGCTGTTTGTCATGTGAGGATTCTCAAGAGTAAATATTTGCCAAATATTCCTGGGTTTGATGAGCTCTATCGGTCTAAACTCCTTTGGCTTCAACCACCACAGGCTCTGCTCTGCTGTTACCATTGGTAAAAATCATAGCCACAGATAAGACACAAAAATAATGGTGGGAAAGTAGAAATTTAAAATTCTAATGACTGCTTAGGAAGAAAAGCCAAAGCCTGACACACAGTAATCAAATAGAGGTCAGAGTTTAATAATGCAGGACAATTTTGCAGATAATGTCAGATACAAGCTTTCAAAAGTACATTAATTTGATTTTTTCCTGTCTGACAGAGCGCTCTTGCCCTCCTCCCTCTGCCACCTGAGGAACCATCAAAATGAGGGAAACTTAAAATCTGCTGTTAGCTGAAACACATCAGCAACTGATGTAACACTGAAATGGTTGCAAACACGATCTCACATCTTTTGCAGATATAGTTTTAAATGACAATTTGTTCTGCCAGCTCCATTTATGAAAGGAATGGGATAAACCAGGTGAGGGACTGTGATTTAATGCATTATCCTTACAGCATACTTTGGGAGAGATGAAAAAAACCAGAATCCTTCTCAATAATACTACTACACTGAACAAACATCAGAACGAAAATGAGTGACATATGTATAAGTCAAATAAAAATCAAATATAAATGCAGGTCAAACTGACTTACATCATGGAAGGCTTATTAGTGATGTAAACTTATCTTGAAACGTCTCTTCTACTGTAATTTTAAAAGCTATCTCTTCTTTTTCTTGCTGTGAAACCTGTAGGATTCCTTGATGTTTAACTTGGCCGCCCGAGTGTTCACACCAGGCTGTTGAAGCAAACTCTTAAAATATTTGGAGTGGATTGTAAAAATAGGAAATAAAATTGTTCTTGGTAGGCCTCAGCTTCCTCCTGCACACTTCCTTTGCTCCTCTGGCTTTGGCAGACCTGGAAGTTGTTGGCAGCACTGAGGGATCTTCTGTGTTTAGAAGGGGATCCATTGTTTGTATGCAGGGTGAGGCCAGTCTGCAAAAGTGCTCATTAAATGGGGAAGGAAACCTTTACCTGCCAGGCAAAGGTAAAAGGATGGTGTTGGATTGCTTTTATTTTCAGTTAGTTTTTAGTTGCATACCTCAGAAATGCACATTTTCCTTCTATGATGTGTAAGGTCTGGCTGTCAAATGTACCTGTTGTGTGTTCTGACAGCTGCAGGAATGGCTGAGCACTGGATCAGCTTCCCACAGGAACACCCAGAGCTGTGAGGCAGGAAACCCTGGTGGGTGGAGATGCAGCATTTCACTTCTGAAGAAGTGAAATCATCACAGAGTCATGGAATCATGGTTTGGGTTGGAAGGGTCCTTAAAGCCCATCCAGTGCCACCCCCTGCCATGGGCAGGGACAGCTTCCACTGTCCCAGGCTGCTCCAAGCCCCGTCCAGCCTGGCCTTGGACACTGCCAGGGATCCAGGGGCAGCCACAGCTTCTCTGAGCACCCTGTGCCAGGGCCTCCCCACCCTCACAGCCTCCTCAGAAGCTGACAGGGCCATGTCTTGACTTTTCAGACTTAAAACCCGAGAGGTGAGGCTTCAGCTAAAGAAAGACAGCGCAACACTGGGGATTGCTCCTTCCATCTTTCATTCCTCCACATGGTTTAAGTAGTATCTGGCCTCCTGCCTTTAAAGACATCAAAATAACCCTAACATATCTTTTAAAAGGTTTCAAGATCAAAGGCAAGTCAAATCCAATGTGGTTTAGTGCTTGTGAAACTCTGGAACATCTTTAGGGTTCACAAAGCTTGTTTTAACTTGCAAAATATTTTCCCTTTAATTAAATCTCATATTTCCCAGCCGGGGTGATTCAGTTTCATATTCAGCTGAAGCGAGAGAGTGCTGTGTGTTGGCATAATCTGAAACACACACAACAGAATGGGAACAGAAAACTGGATGCTAAAAGTCTTCAGACATAAAACAGCAAATTGCTCATTAGCAAACGAAGTGAAATAGCAACTAAAAAGGCAGAACAAGACTTGACTACTCTTGCAACAAAATCACGGCGCAGAAGTGTGATGTCATTAACTTGCTTTAATAGCCAGAGTTGCCGTTTAGGGTGCTGATGTTCAACCAGAGGAAATCGTCATAGAATTTTATAGATCCGTATAAGTTCACATCTGCTGAAAGCTCCCCCTGAAAAACACCGGGTCAGTTTCCGGAATTTTTATTTTTGGGAGGGGCAAGTGAAGAGATTTCAGAGGAGAAAGAAAAAAAAAAGAAAATTGAGGGATCGCCTCCCAAAGCTAAATAGGTAATGGCACATTTAACTTACACGGAACGGAACTGCAGCCGTGTGATAAATTCAGAAAAAGGGAAAACCTACTCAGAATATTCTTACCCAGAGATGTGAGTAGTTGTGGCATCCTGTCCTGTGGTGCACTCCAAGAACTGAAACAGCAGCTGCTCGATGATATCCCAACTGCACTTGAAAATTCCCACTTAGAGCATCATTCCATGGACCTCACACTTGACTCTGCTCACTTGATTGCCCTCCTTTTTTAGGAAGAACAGAAACAGGATGTGACTGGCTCTAATACCATTCAAGGCTAACTCCAGAGACAGAAAAGATATTCTGGAGATGACAACTAAAGTGCTTTTGACAAGTAAGAAAAATCCACCTGCGGTGACAGATTACTTGCTTTAAAAACTCAGCTTAAGAGAGGTGAAAATTCAAAGAGGTGTCCAGTCACAAAAATGTGAATGGAAGAAACAACTGGAAAATATTTGGGAGCAGCTATTCCTTTATACTGATACTGAAAAAATATTCCAAATCTGGTTAGATAGATTTGTATTCTTCAATAATTCTTCAATAATTCAATTCTTCAGACAGGAGAAAGACAAAATCTTTGGCTATTCTGCATCTGCTGCTATACATTTAAGCTGAAGCTGACTTTAAACTAGAGAAGCAAATAGAACCAGACAGAAATCTGCCTTTTTGAGTGGAGATTTACCTTGGACACTGCCCTGGGAAGTGTCATTGAGAGTTTCCTGTTGGGTACTTTGGAGTTTTTAAATCTTTTTGTTGGCTTACCAGACCCCTGCAGCTTTTAGCATTTCTTGCAGACCACGCTGTATTCTTACCCTCACTCTGAAAACTGTGATCCTTTGCTTTTTCACAGCTTTCAGAGTTGGGATTATCCTTAAAGGTATGCAAACTCCATCTGGACCGATGTTTGGAAACCTTTGCTTCGCTGGTGTCTGTGGGAATTCTCAAAGTTGTTCCTTTCTAAACTAAAGGAGTAACCAGAGGGTAAAGTGGTAATATCTCTACTACTGGACTAAAGCAGTTTTTCCTCACCATCCTTCTGTCTATTGCCAAACCACTGAGCTGTTCCCGTTTATTTTAAAAACTTATTTAGAAATCTGAATCTGGATGAGGATAGGAAAGTAAAGTCAACATGAGGTAAGGAAACAGCATTTCAGTTACTTAGCTTGCACTAGATTCACCCTTATTTGTTATTGCTAAATTAACTCTGGGCTGGAAAGAAGAGGAAAGCTATAATCAGTTGCTTTTAACTCAGGCTTAAAAATTGTGGCCAAAGTTTTTTAGTATTCTGGATTCCTTTGCCTAATTGCAATCCAGCAGTGGCAACCGCACTTAAGAGAAATCCAAAGAAGTTGTTTATAGGGCAAAACTTTCCTTCCATGGCAGTGAAAATTAAATCTTGAGATAGGTGGTTTTTTTATTTTGTTCAGTTGTTGGGGTTTTTGTTGTTGTTTTTGGTTGCTTGTTTGGTTGGTTGGCTGTGGGTTTTTTGTTTTGTTTTGGGTTCTTACTGTAACATATCTCATCTCTGAAGGCTCAGCTTCACTCTGCAGAGTTGTTATTTATGGTCAGTGCATAACATTTTATCCCTTCTGAAAAGCTGACTTGGATTTCTCCAAATGCCCAGTAAATGCTGTTCCCTAAACTTTTGTGTTTCTTGTGACAGCAAAGGCCACAGACCCGGTATAGAGAACATGCATCTACAACATTTTCCTTTGACCTGCCATTGCAGTGGAGCTATTAAGTGGCAGAACTTGCTGGACACAGCATAATTAGTAATCTTACTCATATATTTGGCTTCGCTTTGCTGCTAAGGAAGTTAACGGTGCAAAACTGATTCCTTTCTTTCTTAAAGAAAGTCCCAAGTTTCTCATCAGCTGCACCGGTCAAGGATAATGTGGTAGCTCCACAACTGTTTTCCTACCAGGATCTGATGCTGGGTGGATGCCCAAGTGCTTCTCTCTGGTTGTTTAACCATTCCCTTACAAAGCTTGAGGCCTGATGGCATCAGGTCCCATTCAGGTGCAGAGGTGAGGGCAACACGAAGTGTTTTCCTGCCACACCTTGCCTTGCCAAATCCCCAAACTGGATCCGATTCTTTTCTCTCCCTACAAGTGTTCATCTGTTCCAATTTAGCCCTGATCCTGCAGCGTGAGGAGCAGTGGGTGGAGGTTCAGTTGTGCCTCTCTGCTGGCTGGTACTTTTAGGAGAGGCTGACCAGGTGCTTTAACATTTAAAAAGTGAATACAAGCAGATTGTCATCGTGAAGATGCCTGGAATTTTGGAAGGCATTTTTTCAGGCACAAGAATTCTTCACCTCCCCTTCCCTAGCACAGCCTAAGAGGGAAGTCCGAGGTGTTGCTGAAAGTCCGAGGTGCTACTCAAAGTCCAAACTTAACCAAAAATTTGAATGAAAACTCAGCAGCCTCACAAAAACAGATTGCCACAAAACACTTTTTAATGACTTTCTTGATGCTCTTGCTTACAGATGAGCAACAAGACCCCCATGTCACAGGATAAAGAGGACATATTCTTCTGAAAAAAGGCATTTTAGGGGCTGTGTTTTCACACAGAGTTAAGGATGGATGTAATCCTGATATGAAATAGTTCTTCCAGGGAGCTGTTGGGTTCCTGTCTTTCCCTCTGATAAATATGGATCCCTAAGTGGAAGATTCCTTGCATGTGAGAACAACTGCTTGCAAATTTAGTTGAAAATGTAGCTTTAAATCCATAGATGCAAAAAACACAAAGTCTGTGTTCATGTCAAGAATCTGCTGAATCCTGTGTTATCCATCTGCCCATGTGTAATTTAATCTGGCACCATTTCCAGTGATGTCATGCCTGGAACGTCCAGCCCTGTGGAGAGAGGCTCCCCGGGATGGAGCTGCTGCACGAGGTGGAGAGATTAGCAGATGTGGTAATTGACTCCTGGCATGGTGTTCACATCGAGTTACATATTTGAGTAAAGGCAGTTTCTGTTCTTTAATCCATGTAGTTTTGGAGCAGGCACGTGTTCAAAAGACAGGTAGGTGAGCCAGGCAGCTCCACAGCCAGTTCTTCTGGCTGCATATTGCAGTTTTAAGGAGAAGTGTTCCATGATGTCATTCCATTTCGTGTCATTTCTAGGCAACTGGCTTTGCAATTGCGGGATAAGGAGTGTCTGGCAAAATCTGTTCCATGTAGATAAGTTTCTGCTGCATGAGAAGTCTTCCCCCAGCCCAGCTGAGAAAAACGGGGGTCAGTTCTAGCACTGTGTGTAGCTGAGGAGACACAGCCACCACTGGAGTGACGATTTATTAGTTTCTCTAGAATCTGTCCAGCAACATTTCAAACGTATCAGCACTGTGCTGAGAAATCCCACACTGCTGTCCAGAAAAGCCTGGTGATCACAAAGTTGTACCCAGAAATGAGACAACTATCCCTCATTTTTGAAAAAATGGACCAAAATATGGCAGTCAGCATTGCTTGGAAAATTTAATGTGAATTTTTATAGTTTAAGAGTTAAACATATCATGTACCATTATTCAAGTCCTGCTGTCAGAGTGGAGACCACGTGGAGATGTGGAAGAGTTAAATGCTTGAAGATTAAAACAAAATTCAAGAAGAGTTTGGTGTAAGATTTAATTTATGCAACATTAAAGGAATTCCTGACGAGGTTTTTTCAATTCAAGCCATTAACATTAAACATTGTTACATAATAATTTTTAAGACTTCCTAAAAGTTGTCCCTTGAGGTAGACACCACAAGTGGAAATTATTTCAGGGCAGCAGTGAGTGACTATGGAAATTCAGCTTTTTTCTTTTTAATGTAACGTAGTTGAAGATACAGACTGCTGCTTTTAGCAAGAAAAGAGCAAAAAGAAAAAAACTACCAAATGCTTATGGCTGAGAAGTCTTCTAGAATGCTAACTTAGATAAAAGAAGTGACAAACATGCCCTTGATATTTATAATTTTCATCTTTTATGTGACAGCTTTTGACTTTGTGACATTTGAGTCTGTAACTGTGAAACGGATTCAGATGTTGCAAAAATGCACCAGATTTTCCAGAGCGTAAAATTAATTGTCTCTAGCACAGAAAGCTGTTATTTTTGTTGCACAAAATAAATCAAAATCAATGTTAGACTAATAATGAATAAAGCTACAGTCGTAAACAATCTGTTCCCTTTGTTAGGTTTTATGTCATGTTTTGCATGAGAAGTTCAAACAACAGCAAAAAGTTCTGAAAGTTCTTCTCATGTAAATGACTTTGCTCAACAGTGAAAAAATCCATTGGAATGAATCTACAATGATCTCCTGCATTGAATCCTAATTCCTCAAAAAAGGGCAAAATACTCAAATAAGACCCCCAAATATATTTGAGACTTGTAAAAATCTTAGACAGAACAAAAAAGTCTTTCACTTTTTTCCACTCGAGGATTGACATTCTGTCCCCTAAGTGTAGAAGTTCCATAAAAACAGGGTTGGTTCAGAGAAGTCAGTTCAGAGATAGACAAAGTTCAGAGAAGTTGGTTCAGAGATTGAAAAAGTTCATAAAAGTTCATAAAGTGAAGTCCCTGAAGAGCAAATAGGTTAATGATGCAAGAAATGAGACTGTAAGAAAGGAGAACTTATGTTTGGTCCAGAGCTGCTCGATGAGGGATGGAACTCTGTGTCCTTGCACTCCAGCAAAACTCTGATTAAAGGGAGACTCTTTGATTACTAAATGTTAAAAATTAGGAGTCCTAGGATTCAGTCATCAGACAGCATCAGGAGTGTCACATCCTCAGGCTGCTGCTGCCAGCCTCATGTCACCTACTGGTAGGACCTTCCACCAAGAGCCAGGTTTGACGTCAGAAGCGAACCCATCTCTTTTCCAATTAGCAACTTCTTCACGTTCCTGCTCTTTCAGTGGTGTGGACACGCAAGATTTAGAAATCCCTTTTCCGGAGGGAAGGAACCTCTGCCTCCCTCAGTTTTTCCACCCAGCACCAGACCGACAGGTCACATGAATTTCATGAATAGCCCTGCTCAGTTTAATTTCTAAGATCCTCATTACATATCAATCTCTAATTTGAAGGGCATGCTTACAGGATTTTTTTAGATTTTTTGCATAGCCTGAGCCTTTTTTGCATGTAGCTGTAATTTCCTCTGTGGCAAGCCTAAGCTAAGGGTTTCTCTTGAGATTGTGAGGTACATTAACTTAGAGATGGCGTCACCAACACAAATATATGGCTTTGGTTTGCCTACGAAATCCTGTGAGTGCTGAACTTGCAGAGCTATTTCTCTTAGGATCGTACTCAAACTGAATTCTTTTGACTTTTACATCATCAGAGGTGACTTTCCAATTCCCACTTCCAAGTTTCCAGTGGTGGCACCAGAAGCACTTAGGCTAATCCTTGTGTTTGTAGGCCAATTCAGCATCTTGACACAAGCACCTCTGTCTGTCTGCTGGGACTCCTTTTAAATCCTTCTGGGTGTGACACTGGGGAGATGGTTTAGGGGTGAGGTGACTGTGGTGGTGCTGAGGTGAGGGTTGGACCAGATAATCTTGAAGGTCTCTTTGAGCTGCACCTCCATGTACAGTTTGCCACCTCTGATTGCAGCTGTTGCAGGACAAATAAAGTCTTGACACGTTGGTGGGGCTGGGAGGACTCAGTAGGCAAAAATAATTACAGTGCTAAAAAAATTCAATAGACTACAATGGCCTAAATCCCACCTCCGTGCTTCCACATTTTTTTTCCCATTTTTTTTGGTACAAACTCATTAGAAGAGGATTAATTTCATATAGATTTAGTGGTGGCTGAAGGTGCAGTGAGGGTAACTGTCTATAAGGAAAAAAGAAAAGAAAAGCTGAAGGGGAAAACTGATTACATTTCAAGCAGAGCACCTTCGCTTCCAGCAAGATCTCTGCTGTTTCTCAAAGTTTTGGAAAGGTTTTCTGATGACAGCATGGATTGTTTTTCCTGTTGCACTTTCCTTCAGTCTGTCTACAAGCAGTTGTTGAAGTGGATTTAAATGTGCAAATGGTATTTTGAATAGAGTCTGGAAACTGTAACACATCAGAAACGACAAAGAGAAAACTCTTTAAACTGGGAAGGAATGCAAAACAGGACAAGCAACTGTGCCAGCCGTGAGAAGAACTGAAAAGCTCCTTCTGGTGTTTGCTGTAGCAAAAATTTTGTTCTTTCTAGAACTTCAGGAGATATTTATGCTCAGTTGGAACTGAATATCCAATAGGAATTGTAAACATGAATGTTTATTCATTGACAATGGCACACACGCAGCAACTTTGTGTCTGAGGTCCAAATGTTTTACTGGAGGTCAAGATTATTTCTCTTTTTTTATTTGGATGAATAACAAGACTGCCATCTCCTAGGTACAGACCTAATAGCTTTGTGGAAGACAAAAAAATCAAATTGTTCTGCCTTTCCACAGAGAAAGGAAATGAGTAATCCTCATCCAAGTTCATTAAGACTTCTAAGGAGACTATCATGCAGGCTTTGTGCTACATTTTTTTCAACTATTAAACTATCACAAGCCTTAGACAATTAGGCTGAGAATTACTTTCTCAGAGGCAGCAGGGAACTCTGAGACTGGCACCTCTGTGTGCTTTAGTGAGAAGAGAAAAAGCTGAGAATATCATCAAAGCAGCCTTCGTGGGGCTCTGAGGTTTCTGTGACTGAGGTCCAGCTAACTACTGACATTGCCCAATTTCCTCATGGAGGTATTTAACATCATGTACTGAAAATCAGAGCCTGTGAACAACAAAGGTTTGGAGAGACAACACTCAGTGTGCAAGGTCTGCCTGGAGAAATAAATTTCCAGCCAGAACCTCGCTCTCTGGATCCTCACAAAGAGAATCCAGAGGGGAGAAAGTGAGGAGCTATGTGATGAAAATTAAAACCATCAGCATATTCAGAAGGAAACAAAGGCATAGCCAGTTCCCTCAGTAGCCCTGTCCTCACTGCAGATACGGTGTTAGCAAATTCCCCCCAGCTACAGAAAGCAATTATATTGTTTCAACGTAACTGTTCTTCCTTGCTGCTGTACATCGCTGATAAAGCAACCATTACATAACAATTAACTAATGTGGATAATATTTACCATAAACTACTGCCCCAAGGACTCAGCTTGGACAGAGAGCCTGTGAAATGTTGTCCACTGATGGTTCTGAGTCCTCAAGAACCTGCCCTGAAAATGCACCCAGACCCCCACACGCTCTTTTTGATAACTGCTGCCAGGGTATTATATGTGTCCTTTCACACCTTTGTCTACACAGCAAATGCATCCCCACCCCTCAAACCCAGGAAAAATAGCTGGACATCATTTTTGATCAGTCCTGTATTTCCCTAGAGGCCTGAAAATTCTTCTGCTCTGTCCTTAGTTTCTGAATACTTGTCCTTTTATGAGCTCCAGCTATATCCAGCTTTGTTAATTTGACAAAGATGTAAGGCAAGAAGTGTCCCTATAAAAGGAGAACTACAGTAAAGTGACCCACTCACTCCTAAATATCTTAAAATGTTTGGCGCATGTGCTTATGAAACAGCTGAATAGGAGCAACCAAAAAAAGTTTCCAGGAGGTTGTCTTGAGTCAATTATGTCACAGATCTATTTCAAGGGCTCTCTCTCCCATTTGCAATTCATCAAGAATGCTGAAGCTTGGCAAGGAGCTTGGGCTGGAATTGCAGGTACCAACCATATCCCTCAACAAATCTCCCTTCCATTTAAAGGAGAGAATGTATGAAAAGCACTTTGCTTCCGCAGTTGCTTAGGAAAGAGAAAAACCCATTCAACCAAGACCCCAGAAAACCCCAAACCAAACCACAAGATTAATTAAAGACATATCCTTGCTATTCTAACAGGACTTCGCTCAGAAGTCCATGGAAGAGCACCCATGACATCTTTATGATGGCTGTGATGTGCTGCTTGTGAGATGTGTGTGTGCAAATAAATAAATAAATAAATATGGATTGGGAAGAAATTCCTCTCTGTGAGGGTGAGGAGGCCCTGGCACAGGGTGCCCAGAGAAGCTGTGGCTGCCCCCGGATTCCTGGAAGGGTCCAAGGCCAGGTTGGTTATAAGAGTTTTTAAAGCACAGAAGAAATAAAATGCTACTTATGAGAGTCATGTAGGAGCAGAACGTGCCAGGCCTGAGGCTGCACATCTCACCTTGTAGATACGGCCAAGGTGGGGGACAAATAATTTTCAAAGTCTATGGAGAACAATCCAAATTCAATCATTAAATACCGGAAAATGAAAGAACTTGACTCTATTTCTTAAAATAAGTTCCAAATTATGCCATCTATTAAAAAAAAAAAAAATCTGTATTTTAAGATTTCAATGTTAACAGTTTTATTTTCCAAACAGTTATTAATAAAACTGATTTTACTCCAACATACATCAGCTAGAATACCCTAGAGTTCTTTTCTTTAGCATTCCAGATATTAATCCTGCTCCTTAGTATTTTAAATTGTTTCCATCGGTACTAATTTGACATTAAAGATTATAAACCAGGGGTAAAAAAAACCCCAAGAAATAAAAAAATCCCCTCAAACCTGACAATTATTTGGATATTATAGTGAAGTTGAACAGTAATTAACATGCAGGCAGATGAGGTGCTGATCAATAAACCAGACATCAACAAGGTACCTGTCAGCATTGCTAAAAACACACAGTTGTAAAAGTTCCAAGGATCAGTCTTTTGAAGACACTTTCCATGCAAGAATGTAAGCATTGGAAATTGCTTTTGATAGGTGATTTGTATGGCTTACAAATCCAAAATTCCTAAGGAAATCCCACGGAGAAGACTTTGTTTCCAAAGGTCTCTGAAAGCTCCGCGTATCTTGAAACAATAAAGGATGTGCACCAGGACTTAATTTATTGCTTTGTTAAATGAATTGTTTCCATGCAACGTTCCTTCTATTAAGATGTAAATGCGGGAAATAGAAGGTGGAAGCTGAAAATATCGCAGGAGAATTCATCCCCGAAGGAGGAATCTGAGCCGTGTCCTTACCACCTGTGAGATATTAGCAGTAAGTTGTGAATAGATCTGATAAAATTAGTGTGTATTGGTAGGATAATGCAGCTGTTGCAATGTAACTTTTGGCTTACACCAGGCTTATTCATAATCTATTTTTATGGTTTTCAGAATCCAGCAAAATAAAAAAGGACCACTGGCTAATTGTTACCATACTGTTGATTCAAAGAGCTATTTGCAGTGCACTCCAGAAGCAATTCCCTCTCCTGTCCTCCCCCTCTCCAGCCCTGGAGTGCTTCTAGTTATAGCATTTGATTTCTAAAATTAAACTTGGATCCACCTTAAAGCTCATAGTTTAGAGAATCTGGATAAATGAAATGCCATTTAAAACATCCCCATGCCATCCCTTTCCTGTGCTATTCCTTTCCTGTGCTCTAGCAGAGCGTAACTTCTTCACTGCCTAAATGTTTAAGGCAGCATTTACTTTTATGCTTTTCTTTTATATTTAATTTCAAATATTTACCTTTTTTGTTGTTGTTGTTCTCCATATACAAGAAAACACAATAGAATTCCACATATGACTGTGGGTATTCAGCAGTGATTTGATTTCTAAGCTCCCTTCCAACTCCAACCATTCTATAATCCTATGAAACAAATAATAATGCTAAAAGTGACAAATGGACTCAGAACTTTTATAATTACCCCATTGTAATCTCATAAAAATAAAGAAATGGAATTCCTGTTTACACCACAATAACTGAGAAGATTCACAGGAGGTACCAAGTGGATGGAATTTCTAAGCTTTGTTACATATCCTCAAAGTAATTGCAGAATTCCAATTTTTGACTTCAAAAAATAACAAATGTGTGTATTTAATTCTACAAATAATTTGACTATTTTCTCATACCTGTTTGATTGACCTATTAATTTACAGCTGAATGATTTTACTGGCAAGGATGTTTTTAGCTATTTTTTAATTCCTTCTGTTAGGTCCCTAAAAGGCACCTGGGCTCAACAGGCACCCTAAAAAAAAAAGCATAATCCAGGTATTCTGAAGGAATTCTTCATCCAGCACCTGGGTATCAAAGCCTCCTCCTTACCACCACAATCCCAAGGAAATCAGTTCATGTAGTGGGTACTTTATAGGAAACAAAACTTTAAAATCTGATTCACAGATCCCAAGTGCAGTTTTACCATAGGCAATGCATTTAAATTTAAATGCAAGGAAAGCTTTCAGGGTTGATATGAGGGAGCTGAAATCTTTGTTGCAATCTTAAAAGTCTCGTGAGAAAAACCCCCAGAAGCACGAATTTTCAGTGTTGCTCTCATCATGTGGGAGACCACCTGGGCCTGATCTCTCCTGACCTGAGGAACAGGTACATGCAGAGGTTCTGAGCAGATAAAAAAAGACAAATCCTGCTTCATTCCAAGGAAGCACTGCAGGGAATTTGCAAGCAAACACTGTAGTAGTTTCACTGTTTCCAAATGCTTATTCTAGTCTATTTTCGTCTTATTAAAATACTTAATTTCCTCTCCAGAGTCATCTGTAAAACTCATTTTTGATCTCCTTGGTCCCCTTTTTGGGTAATTTGTGTATTCCAATGTCTGTGTCCTATTTAGTGACTTGTATAGTGCATTGTTTTGCAGTTGCATTAACACTCACAGTCTAAAAATACAAAGTCTGTTCACCAGCTTTCTTGAGCCTTTGCCCAAAACCCTTTTTTTCGTACGACAGTGGGCAAACTTACCACAGGAAAAGAAGAAGAAGAACAGATTTCTTTGTCCCACTTTGTCTCAGCATGGGTAAATCAAAAACTGGATCCCTTGTGATGGATGATCCTTCTTAGAAATAATAATTTAAGCCTTAACAAACACTAGATAACTGAATGTGGTTGTGAAAATTAATTAGATCTAAATATACAGTGTGAAGGTTTTCATAGCTTTGACCTTTTGGAAAACATCAGAAAAATCTTTGTGAGATATCTCCTGATTTTTCTTTTCTAGATGTTTCAGGTAATAAATTGATCTTTTGTGTGTGTTTCTTTCCAACAGACCAGGGTAAATTACCCCTTTTTCCATGAAACTTAGCACTTCATTTAAACTAAGCCTTTGAACTAATTTCCAATCAAAAATTTCTAGACCTGCTGCCTAATTCAAAAGTTAAGAATACATTCCATAGATATTATTTGGAATGAAATGTTTTCAGTTGCATGGTGCATTTATTTATTGCAGACTTTGCAATTACCTTGTCTTCTTGTCATGAAAGAGTGTGGAAAAGTAGTTCCATTTTGATGATTTATTTACTAATGAAAGCACCTTTTATATTTACTCAAAAAAGTGTTTATGTCAAAAATACTGTTGAATTTCTCCAGTGAATATGAGGAAAGCAAACATTTTTTCTACTAATTGCTGAAAAAGGGACTCAGGTTCAATCCAAAACATTTCAAAAACCTGAACCAAATGACATGGAATTAATCTGAGGAATTAATCTGAGGAAATCACAATGTGCCTGTGGGTAGTGAGTGAAGAAAAGCAGATTGAATGTGTCCAAAACACCTTATTCAATCCACAGGGCTGGTCACCCAGGCATATTTTACCTCACTCTGCGTGGTTGAACTTCATTAGGTTCTCTTTCTTGCCCCTTTGGAAGATGGGAGTGATTTTGGCCTTCCTCCAACCATCAGGCACCTCTCCTGTGCTCCATGATTTGTCAAAGGCAATGGAGAGCGGCAGAGCAACAACGTCTGACAGCTCCCTCAGCATCCATGGGTGCATCCCACCAGGATTCATGGATTTGTGGGAGCCAAGCTGATTTGTAACCCAGGAGGAAGTGTTCCTTTCTCTGGCCTGCTCTTACCTCCGAGCTCTGGGCCGCCCAGAAGCCATCCTCAGCAGTGAAAATTGAGGTCAAGAAGTAATTCACTAATTCCACCTTCTCTGTGTTTTCCACCAGGACACCCATCTGATTCAGCAGAAGCCCCACATTTTCCCTAGGTTAGATGGGATATTAGGAAGGATTCTTCCCTGTGAAGGTGGTGAGGCCCTGGCACAGGGTGCCCAGACAAGCTGTGGCTGCCCCTGGATCCCTGGAAGTGTCCAAGGCCAGGCTGGATGAGGCTTGGAGTACTCTGGGATAGTGGAAGGTGTCCCTGCCCATGGCAGGAATGGGACTGGATGAGCTTTAAGGTCCCTCCCAAACCATTCTGTGATTCTATGGAATTACCCTGATGAAAATCCCCAGCAAGAAAATGGGTTTGTGTATCATGTTAACTTCTGACCCCAGGACCCGCTACCCGCCTTCAAAAGACTTCCAGAAAATGGACACTGGATGAGCATTAAGGTCCCTCCCAACCCAGGCCATTCTGTGATTTCATGATTCTCTTCTGGAAAAATTGGAAAATTATCCAGCTGAAGCCACTCCGGGCTCTGTGCTTTCTGGTGGTTCACCTGCAGATTATTTCTCGCAACAAGGAAGTGTTTATTTGGAAATAAGCACCTTTTATAAGCATTGCACTCTCTTCTCCTCTAGCACTTGCCACATATGTTCGTAATAAAAAGCAAGTGATGCATGCCAATTTTTTCATCCATTAAAAACACTTTTTGATTCATCCTACCTTTGCAGAAGGAAGCAGTGAGTTTAAAAACCCACTTCCTTGGTATTTTAGTAATATGATAAACGACTTTGCCTATTGACCTCTGCATTATCTTACTTTCAATGAAACTTTCAGTTAAAATGAATACAAAAGTCAAAAATTGTCCCACCTGCTGGATTTGGAATATTTTTTGTTTTTTGATTTACAAAGAAACAAAGCTATCAGTGAGGATTAGAAAAACACCAGAGGAGATCTGATGAGTCAGTGATAAATCTACTTAATGTTTGCCACTGAGCAATTTCTGTTCTGACAAATTTAACAGCTGACAATAAAGTGCTTTTTAATGGAACAAATTGGGTAAAACTCAATCCCCAAAGGCTTCAGGCAAGCCCTGGTAAGCATCTCACATCTTCATGAGATCATATAGCCCTTGATTTAACTCGAAACAAACCTGATTGTAGCTTTTTAAAGAACATAAAGATATCTGCCTCTACCCCTAGCAGGCATTTTTATCCTAATAGATTACAAAGGAAACAGAAGTCCAAATTACAATTTCTTTCACAGCTTCCTGTCACTTTTCTAAGTGTAACAGCCAAGTTTTACGGGCACATCAAAAATAGTAGCAAAGATTTTTTTTTTTTCCCAAAGTTTGGGAAGAAGCCTCAACCATTATTGTCACCTCAACAGGATTTTCAGGTTCCTTGTCAGACCTCTGTATTTCCCCTGGCATGACTGACCTAGACCACAACCACTTAGAACATCCCACAAATGGGATTGGACTGTCTTGAAACAATTGAATGTATGAATTAAAAAAAAAAATATATATAAAACAAGGTGAAGAGGTGAAGATGTGTATCTGTATAAGTAGAAGCATCTTGAAAGAGAAGACTAGAAATTAGGGAAAAGAACATAAATACAAATATCTTGTCTGTTCTAGCACGATTGGATTGGTAATGACATCCTGATTACAGACACTTCATGTGGAGTAAACCTGTTGCTATCTCAGAGATGTGAGAACACAAATCTGTTCTGTCCTGTCTCTATCTCTTCTTTCATTTTCTTATTTTCAGGCTTAGAAAAGTTTCAAAGCATGTTGAGAAAAAGCTGCACATCATTAAATGACTTTAACCTGAGTTTGCTGCAGTCGGGGGAAACTCTTCCCTATCTCTCCCCACTGTGAGTTCCAAACACGAGTACTGAGGATAGCAGGAATTAATTTGGAGTATGGAGCACAACATAACGTTTTAATTGGACTGCTTTATCAAGATGATGGTGACATGACTCTCATATCTTCTGAGGATGTGCTGTTTAAGGTTTCCATTCTTACAGCTGGGGTTAGGAGGAAAAAACAGTCTTTCCTTTTAACTGAGCTATCCTGAGAACTATTGTAAGATGCCATCTCCTGGATTACCTCCAGGGAGCAGGTTTAAGGACATATGAAACTTACATAACACATAAATGCTGAAGAACTATTCTTAAAAGACAGAAAAATAGATGCAATTTTTTTGCCCCGAAAAAATGTGGCCTGAATTTAATGTAACTTCCCTCTGCATAATGAAAAAATGCCAGCATATGCCTCTTGGGAATTTGCAAGAAAGCAAAATAGAGTTTGAGTGATATATAGGAAAACTATTTTATTTAATCAATAATCAAAAATTACTGAGCAGACTGATTTAGCAACAGGCTTCCTCCATTTTAGCTGTTTAAAAGTAAATTTCAAATATAGAGAGGCTCAGAACAAAATGCCTCATTGAGAGTGTGGTATTTCATTTTAGATTATTCCTCCAAGTTCTAAGAAGTGTCAACTATCACTTCTGTGACATTAAATTTTCAGTGCTGGTGATAGGAGAGGAAGCTCATAAAAGGTGGGAGGAAATCTATTTAGCTGTACTAGAGATCAGCACAAAGTCCTTGAAGGGAATTTGATGCCACAGCCTATTTCTGTCTGAAGAACGGCTAAAAGTCTTGACTCTTTCAAGATTAAATCAGAGAGCCAGGGGCCCTGAAGGGAATTTGGAGCTTGTTACAGACTTCTATTTCCTTCAAGAGCTTCCCCCAAGAGCTACACGGAAGTGTGCAACAACCCAGCCCTCCTGAAATCTGATTGCTTTGTTTGCTGCAGAAGAAAGCTCTTGGGCAAGGAGCATTGTCAGAAGAAATTGCAGGGCTCAAAAGCTGACAAGGTGAGAACTTGGATGAAGTCTACTTCTCCAAATGTGTCACTGACACGAGGAACCCAGTTCTAGAAATCCAGGCTGCAGCAGGAGATGTTGTTTCTGTCAGCAATTGGGAACATTTGTGCAAACGTGTCTGTACACTGTGCTCGCACTGAAGCGCTGTGTTACATTTCCGTGGCACGGCAGCCCTGCTTGTGCACTAACATTTCTCATTAGGAATTAAGCACTTCTGGGGTTTCTAATGACTGTGGATTGAACATTTTGCCATGGTCTGGGACACATGTGCTGTCCTTATGTTTTTTCACCAACACTGAGAATGTGTAATTTATTGTTTTAGTACCACTTGAATTATCAAAGTGCCCGCGAACCCCAGTTATGGGCATGGGCCCCAATGTACTAGGTGCTGTTAAAAATGGAAAGGAGATCCAAAATTCTTTAATGTTTGGGAACGAGTTGATAGGCAGCAACTGAATACGAGCCAGGAAGACTGCTCAGCACACCTGACAATGCCTTAATTTCACCAACAGCCCGTTGGATTTAGCTGTCAACATCAGAAACAACTGAAATTTTTCATTAATTGTAAAGATTATTTTTTAACTTCATCAGTCTTCAGTGTTGGCAGTGCTATTGCATCCAGAACACAGACCTACATGGAATATGCACAGTTTCTGACTTGCCACCCAGTCTTTCCAAGTAAGAAGGTGCTTAAAAAGTCTCAAAACAATCCAGGCAACAAAATAAGTAGGTATGTGATCTCTGCTTCTCAGAAAATCTTAAGAGTTACAAATTTTATGGTCAGGCAAAGAAATCTTGATACAGCATATCATCTATTGTCATATATCTTTATCTACATCTATCACTTGATCACAGCAAAGATTCTCAGGAATATATACACTATTTTTTGTGTTATGCATCTGTGTGAATGCATGTGAGTGTGTCCATTTGTTCTTTTCCTGTTCCTGATATCCAGACCTGTAATTCTCTGTCTTCGTTGGTGTGAGTGCAGGCTGGGGCAACCAAAACTCCACAGACTGTGTAGTAGAGAAACACTTTAGAACAGAAGCTGGGTTTGCTTTCGTTTTAGAGCACAGGAAAGAGACATTCTTGCCTCTGTACCTTGTGTTTAATGTATGGAAGACATCCATGAATATAATTTAAGATACTAAGAGCACCACCATATAGGAGTCCTACCAAGAAGAACGTGTTGAACTTGTCCAACCTTTGAGAGAACACTACCATGTCAATCTAAACCATGGCACTGAGTGCCATGTCCAGTCCTTCCTTGAACACTTCCAGGAATGGGAAATCCACTCCCTGGGCAGCCCCTTCCAATGCCTGACAACACTTTCTGTGAAGAAATTCCTCCTGATGTCCAGCCTGAACCTCCCCTGGCACAGCTTGAGGCCATTTCCTCTTGTCCTGTTGACGCTGAGATAAATTTAAAAATTAACCTCAGAAATAAAAACCCCTCACTGGTAAAAAGCCTGTATTTACTTTAGATATCTTTATAGATTTGAGAGAAGCAAATGCACAAAAAGTTGTTGTTAATTTTGGTTTATTAAATCTCTGCCAATTGTTTAGAACATCAGGTACTGCCCATACCAGGGCATTTGTTTCTGTTGCCTTTGTGGCAGTGCATGACACAGCTGGCTGAGTAACAGCGCTGGCAAGACCGAAAAGTCAGGTTCCCTCTGGGTTCAAAATCCTCAAAAGACTGTTCCTGATATGACATAACCCTGGATGTGATAATCTGGGCAGTCTGGAAGAACCAGTTTTGCTCAGTGAGAAGCAGAGCAGCACTGAACAGCGTGAGGACTCCGCGTGTGTTAAAACAAGACCTAGAAAAACACTTGGCCATTAAAGTGAAATGCAATCCTGCTGCCTCCACATCAGCACGAACACGTGTTGTACAAGCCTAACAGAAATTGCTAAATAAACTCTGAAGCAGCTTCGCTATTTAAAATGAATAGGATCCAGCAAAAGGAGTGTTTAGCACAGCTCCCAGACAAAATCTCCCACTTGCCAGAATGTGCCCCTGAGTTGGTTTGGTTTGCTGCATCCAAATGCCACAAGTGTGTTTGTCTGCTCGAGCTAAGATCTTCTTTCCAAACTCTGTGTGTCTGGGTTGAGGGCATTAAACATCCTACACCTCACCCAAGGTAGCAAACTGGGCTGGGCAACAATCTGGAAATTATCTTACTCTTTTTGAACATTATCTTTGCAAAGGTGTAATTGGAAATGCTGCTGTCAAGACTCAAAGGAGTGACATTGATCTTTATGGAAAGATCAGATCTTTAGGAGAATAAATCAGACACTATAGTTCTATAAATCAGAGACGATAAAGAGAATAATTCCAGACTGTATCCCAGTCATTGTGTGCAAATGGAGCAACAAACTGCCGTGTTTACACCTTGCCAGGTATAACCCATAGTGAGAGGTAAATATACCTCTCACAGGGGAATATAGAAATACGGAAGATTGAGAAAAAGGCACTGACTCCCAATAATTTCTGTGTACCTTGGAGACTTTTCATTATAGATGGCACTACCACTGCAGTAGTTCAAGGAAATAACTGAAAAACAAACCTCAAGTTGTGTTCTAAGATCAACTGCATTTTTTGTAGATATTTCCAGTGATGTCCTTGTAGATATTTTCATTATTTCCTCTGTCCCACCCCAAACTGGATTATCTGACACGTATCACATGCTGCAAGGGGTTTGAGTCCCTCACAATTTTGTATAATTTTCAAGATCTAGACTGCTCTCAGATTTAGGCTTCTAAAACAAATTCTTATTTTTTTATCCAGTTCTGTTACCCAGCCAGCACAAGTAATTCTTTGTGTGTATATATGTATATGATCTATAAACACCTTAACACACCAAAAACTGAAGATGTGGAGAATTCGAAACAACAAAATTACCAACATTTCCACAGCCTCCTTCCCTTTGCTTCTGCCTTGAAATTCTAAAGCATACTAGCAAAATAATACTAAAAATATATATATTTCCCTGTTTACTTTATATAAAAAATACAGAATACGGAGTGCTGAGCTAAAAGGCTTCAGCACAGAACAGACTAAAAAGTCTTTTGGTTGTCAGTTGAGATCACTTAAATACTGACATTTTTAAAAGCACTGTTCATCAGTCTTTCCTAGAATCATCAGGATAGCATTTAGAAGGAGGTATTCTATATTTTTTTGGTTCTATTATTAATGCTGTTCCTCAGCCTTACCTCCAAGAGTGTTTGCAAGGTAAATTGTGAGCACAAGCGGAGGCAAGGCCAGGGATTGCCTTGCAGGGCTGCCCTGCAGCACAGCTGGCAGCCCTTCTGCTCAGCCCTGTGATGTGGTTACTCCTTCCTCTCCTAAGCACCAGATTCCTGCTCCTGGAATGTGCCAAAATAAACAGCTGGGGTTTAAAAGGAATCCTTCTGTGAGAGTGCTCCATCAGATCTGAGCTGCTGGGGAGGAGGTGAGAGTCACCCAGGGGACACAGGCCAGAGAAGGCAGGAAACTATGGCAAGAATGATTTTTTTTTTCCCTCCTGTATGTATTTTTGTAGTGAATTGGTATTTATCATATGTTCATGTTGTATGTAATGTGAGATGCTGTGGCAAGAAAGCCAATCAGAGATGGACGAATCCTGAGAGAGGAACAAGTGGTCCAAAATGTAGAAGAATTGCAAATTGGGAGAAAAACCACAGAAATGTTAAAGGACAGAAATGTAAATCCACTACAGCTAAGCTAACGTGCCAAAATAGGACAAATGAGGCCAAAAATACCAGAAGAACCCATACTTTTACGTGTTTTGGCAATTCTGCCTCTCACCTGACTCTAAGTGGAAAATGTAAACGAATATGAATTTAATAATAAAAAAGAGAAGCAAACATTGCAATAAAATCCCTCCACAAAACATTCATTTCGTGCTTGGTGTATAAAACACAGTTCAGGTGTATCAGAAATTATCCAGCTGTCACTAAACTTTGACAATGATGTTGATAGGATAACCCAAGGTCAAAAATCCCCTGAAGTGCTGCCTCACTGCTAAATCTTCAATCTTACTCCAGCTGTAAAATTTTAGATACCTGGCACCAGTGAGGAGCAACAAGGAACAAAGTATTTCCCCTCTTGATGCTAAATATTTGAAATCACGCGATACCTTCATGTCACTCATAACATTAAATGCATTATATTGCATTTCATTATCAGAATTTATCAGCATTGTGCAGTTGAAGCATAGTTAAGCCACAAGTAATTCCTAATTTTCTTTTTTTTCCTTTACTTTTTGCTTCTTTTTCTTTTCAATACTCATGCTGGTTTTATGTATTTATTTTTTAATGTTTTTGTCATGTTTTCAGGCCAGAGATACTTTTATTTCACTGTGCAGAAGACAGAGAAGAGAAGTCAGCTGAGTTGTGCCAAAATGTTAGAAAATCTTCATTGGCTGGCAGTACAAGAAAACAAAAATATAAATTAGTTTTATCACTTGGAATTTTCACTATCATGACATAGAGTTTGATAGGCATGTTACTGCTGCATAAAAGTGATAAATCTGAGGGTTTTTTACTGTGTTTCAAACCAAGAAATTCTAAATTTCCGCTCCATGCACCTTTAATTCTTTCAGTCATTCTTCTTCCTTTGATTGTATACTGTGCAGTATTTTCCCAGACATATTATTACTGCTCTGGTTCTAGCCTATTTTATTTGTTGCCATAGTAGTGTCTATAAATATTTTCCTTATCTATTTTTTATTTATATTTTTTTCCTCCCTGTTTCTGTTTGTGTCCTCCTTTCTTGTTCTCTCTGCTCTGCTACCCCTCTAACATCTGTCTGCTTAAACAATCCCCCTTTTCTATCCTTTGGGCAGAGCCCTTAAACATCTGTACACTTCTCAATTCGGGGGAAGAAGGGAACTCTCTTTATGACTTAGAACACATCAACTTATTAAAGATTTCCAGGAAAAACTCCCCACGGAAGCCGTGTGTTTTCCTTTGTCTCTCTGCAAAGTCACTGAGCTGCCCTCCCCTTTTTTTTTCTTTTTTTTTTGGTAAAACTCTTTATTTGAGTGAGCTACAAGCAATATCCTGAACAAAATAATGCTCCCGATGTCTGTTTCCTACCCAGCAGCTATACAAACAATCATCACGCATTTGCAATTCAAGGGCAATGTCTGTACAGTCAGGTATTTAAATGAGTATTTAGGTATTTAAATGCCTTTCAGAAGTCCCTGAAAATCCCAGACATGGAGGGATGTCTGTAGAAACGAGACAAAAGCTACCACAAAGAGCAGGGAGGGTTTAAAATAACTCATATGTGGCTAGGAAGAGTTTCCTCCTGTGGCCAGGATGACCAGGTTCACCCAGCCATCCCTCTGGATGTGCTGTTCTGTGCCTTTTGGGGCTCCTTGTCACCACTTCTGACCCAGCAGCAGCTGGATCCAGACACAGCTTCAGACACTCAAAAGATCTGTGCTACTCCACGGGTGCTGCATGTCCAGCTCTCCTGATTCCTTTCTATCCTGCAGGGACACTGTTTTGGGTTCCTTTACTAAGTTAGAATCAGAATTATAGAATATCCTGGGTTGGAAGGGATATCACCGAATTCAACTCCTGGCTCTGCACAGGACACCCCAAGAATCCCCGTGTCCCTCAAGGACGTTGTCCGAAACTCCACAAGTTTAGTGATGATAATTCCAGCAGTTCCTCTTTAATTGCACTCTTCAAATGGGGTTGATTTTTTTCCCCCAGCCTTTGGCAACGTTTAAAAAGATAACAACTATTTACATAAATTGTCTCCATGGGCAATTTCCTCAGCAAATAAAGGAGCTCATTAATGCACCTTGGAGACATGGCTGTGTGCTTTGATTTCTTATTTTTTCTAGGTACTCCACCAAGTCTCCAACTCATCCTTTCACCCAAATTATTTTGTCAGAGATGTTTAGCCCAGCCATCCGTTCGTTCTCGTAAATGCCATCTGTTCCCCAAACCAAACCCAGCGACCCTTCTGCAGTCCTTTCTGCTGGGAACGTGTTGCCTTCTGCATCTGCATCAGATCCTTGGACTGCAGTCAGCTCAGCTGACATGACCACCATAACTGTGCATCACAAACCTCAGGAAGAGAAACTAAACTTGAAAAATTCCACTGCAGCTGAGATTATTTCCAACAACTCCAGCTTTGTCAATGCCTAATCCTAAACCCCCTGCTCCCTGGCGTGGGTTTTGCATGGAAATAACAAGACCCCTGCCCTTTCCCTTCAGTAGCCACAGTGAAAGCAGTTCATTGCTTCACAGTTCCTCCACAGCTGTGCTTGGCATCCTGTCATAAAAATCTTCTTCTGGGTCTCAGACACATTGCAGAAGATTCAAAGGATAAAGGCAATATAAAATTGGAAGCTGGCCAATGAGGAAAAACCTATTTGATGAACATTCATTTATTTAAGACCAGGCTGAAATAGGTCCCTGAAGGATGATCTAATAAACCTTTAAAAGTGTCACCTTGCAGTCAGCTGGCTTTATTGTCAATAGGTCAACGATGGGACGCAGGCCAGATTCTTAACAGCCAGCACAATGATTTAAACATCCATTAAAGAGAGGTTTAACTGGTGCTTGCCACCACTTCTACATGGGCGATATGTGTTATTTCTTGCATTTTTATGAGGTTACATAACATCAAGTTCATGTGCTTTGCTTAATGCTGGTACAAAACACAGCTTAGAAGGTTGCAGCAGAAAATCTGTTTCGCAGATGTTTGATCTTGTGTTTCCTAGCTAGCTTGGGTTTTCATGCATGAGTGGAGGGAGATGGTGGTTTCAAAGATTCCTGTGCTGCTGATCATGTTTACTGCAAATTACAGGGTAATAATTCCACTAGAGCCTTCTATCAAGGACAAATTATGATGAGAGACTCCATAATTAAAACTTTCTTCTGACTAGTTGTAGGTGAAGCTAGTGGCTTCTCTTCCTTTTAAGGTCACCTAATACCACCCAACTTTCATGAAAAGAATTTTACCAGAGGTTTCCATAACATGTTTCCAAATGCCTTAGAATTCAAACCACATAATTCAAATTTTTCTGAGACATTCTTGTCAAAGATATATATTTTGCTAGCCCCTGAAAGTGTCCACATAGCGGCAAAGACAGGTTTTTAAAAGTTTGTTCATGCTCAGGAAAAATTTCTTACACCTGCTGGTCCATATTGTGTCTGGGCACAGAACCACCACTGAAGTTCAGGCTCATCCATCTTTTCAGTTTCTCCATCAGTAGTTTCAAAAAGGTAGGACAAAAGCAACTTTAGGAAGATAGAACTTTTTAGAGCACCTGTGACTGCAGGTAGGACAAAGGATCTGAAAAGACCAGGAGGGAGAGTTGGCGCTGGGGAGGAAAAGAAACAGAAACCAGAGATTGTACTGGAGATGGAAAATGAGACGTGGGCGAGTGAGGCAAGAGGGCACGAATGAGGTTTCTGTCAAGGAGTAAAAGGGAGAGGGAAGAAAGGCAGCTATCTAAGAGAGAGGATTACTGAATTAGGACTGTGATCCACTGGAATAGGGTTTGTCAGCCTATGAGACAGAGAATCTAGGAAACGCAGGAAACAAATGTCCAGATCTTAGATTCTGGGATAACTGCTGAAACAGAACTTCACAATATCTAATCATGTGGTATTTTCGCAACACACTTTGAAGTTTCTATAGATAATTCTTTCAATGCCCTGTATTGCAGCCGTCCTGCAAACCTCACCTCTGGTTTGGTCTGGCAAACCAAACCCCAACCTCAGGAAACACCAGGCTGCAAAGACAGGTGAAAAGGCTCTGTGAGCGTCATATAAACCAGTTCCTAACAGATTAGCTCAAAGTCATTCCACCAGGTTAATATCCTGCTGAAGTCAGGGAGCCTGGTTATATTTTAATGGTCAGATGTTAAACTTCAGGAAGCCAGTGTATTTCTGTGCTATTGGCATTAGTCAAAAATTAATCCTTGGACTTTTCAGCAAAATGATGGGTCATATTTTCAAATATTAGCATTAAACCTGTTGCAACTGGTTCTAAAAATGTGGATGGTAAAATTTTTCTCATCCAGTCAAGAAATACAAGCAGCAACAAGTGATTGTAAACCCTCGATTTCTGAGGGTCGTAATTGACCAAAGTACATTTTCACAAAGTATTTGACAAAGAGTTTTGAGTAATTAGAGTATGCAGCCTGCAGGAACTTAGTTCTGAACACACTGGCCATTCACGGGCAAAAGTAGGGCTAAAAATACCTCTTGAAATTATGAGGTATTTTTCTAATTCTTCCATTTCTGTATCTAAATACAGTCAGATACTACAGCAATGGGCCCCAATACATATTATATTATGTATATACATAGCCAGAATATTTTCTTTCCGTTATTAAAAGTATTTTTAAACAGTGTCTTCATTGTATCCCCACAGCTGAATTACTGGCAAGAGCAAGTAACAAACACTGTGGAGCTCTTGAGTGCTGAGCTGTATTATGGCTGCATATATCCATTTTTTAACATACATCTCAAACCACCACCAATTCATGCTCTATTTAATGTGAGTATTCTTACCACACTAACCAAAAATAATGGAAAATTGAAGGCCAAATTTTTCTCCTCAGACCAGCAGAATAGAAGCCCACTGTGTTCCCTCCTTAATTTGATCTCTAAATGCAAGCTCTGTATGCAATCAGGCCAAAACAGGTTATTCCTGGTTTCTGCTTTTGCTGCAGGTACATCCCTACATCCACATACACTCACTGGATGCAGGGAGAGATGGCAAAACATTAAGAATTTTAGTAACATTTAGATTTTTCTTCTCCTTTTAAAGCTATCAGTGTCACAGTACTCCAGCATTTAAAAATACCTCTCTTTGTCAACAGCAATTATCAAGAATGAAGATAAAGCTGCAGAAGACACTTGCTTTGTTCCCACAGAAGCAGTACTTCGTCAATTTGAGGTCAAACACCAAGTTAGAGGTGTTTCATTAAAATTTAACCTCTGGTTCTAAACTGTCTCACGTGAGCACGCAGGCGAGTCACGCACACCACCGTGGGAGTGATTTGGAGACACTTAAATCATTGACCTGTAACCTGGGAATGACTTTGCTGGTAAAACATTGGCTTTCCTGGTTAAAAAAAACCCAGAGAACAGCGTTTGAGGGCAGGCAGGAGGGAAATGGTAATGTCATTTTCATATCTGTCAGATGAGGGGCTGCAACTCTCTCAGCTTTGTGCATAGAGCACAAAATGTGCAGAAATAACTGAGGACTTTCAGAGGTGCAGCAGCCAATGACCCCAACCCAAACATCACTTCCCTGTCAGGATTCCAGAGATAAAGTGTCTCGTGGCCCAGCTACAAATGAAACTGCCTTTCTGCTCTTTCGGCTCTAACACTTGCACCTTGAGGACCAGCATTTTTGTGATTATGCTGCGACACCCAGATCACAGATCTGGGCTGCAGATGCCATCCTGATATTCCATACTTCATTTTCAAGCCCAGATAATTCAGTATTTTATGGGAAAACACTGTGTTTTTCAGACAGCAAGAGAATACTTGGCACCTGTGCATTTTTTTCTTCTCTCTCTGCTCTGTCTCTGGTTGATTCATGGCTCAGCTAATTCAATTTACATATATATTAATAATTCAATTTGTATTTCTTTTCCGTGAAAATTGAGAGTTCAGGTCCATGTTTATTATTCCTGATTGTGACTCAGTCTAGGTTCTACATGTAATTTTTTGCACACATTTATTTCCTGGTGTCACCTGTAGAATTCCCGCAGCCATTCCCCGAGACAGCCATTCCCAAGAAACAAACAGCTCTGGCTGGTTCACACATAAAAACACATAAGTCTCATACAATGTTTTATGGTATTACTGTTTTAAACTAAAATATTTCTAAGAACACTACATAATGATTTTTGGGGAAAAAAATCCACTAGTTTGTTTGCACTAGTAGTGCAATTCTCATGACTCCTGCCAGCAGAAAAGTGCAGCAGCAGACCATGAAGTTTTTGCTGGTACTCTAAAAAATTGCTCCATCTTTTGGTTCATTAACTTCTAAATATAAAAGTAATTGTATTATCTGCTGTAAGTATTAATGCAGCAGCTATAATCTACCACATTTCTTTTTCTCTATTAAAATTTGCACACTTTTTATGTGAGTTTTGATATGGTTTATTTTCATATTTGCCCACAGGCCTATTCTGGTTCTCTCTATACACCTAGGAAATATCAGCTAAATCAAAATATCACATCATCACAACTCTGTTGTGAGCAGGAAATCAACTATGTGGGCTAATACAGTCATTTTTCAGGGAGAAAAAAGGAAGAAAAGTGACATCAGTCTATAAACTCTCAAAAATGTGACTTTATAAAGCAGAGGACAGTTTGAAGGCAGCTGATGAATTGCTGCAGCCCACAAATAACTCCTGTGAGCAGAGTCACATTGGCACTGAACACTGAAAATGAGTTTGGCAGAAAGACTGAGAAAGAACCCTAAACTTTCAGCTGCCCTTTGGTTCTGTAAAAGCTCTCCCTGTTAAATATCAGTGCAATAAAGTGGTGGAACAGAGAGAAGAGTGACAGAGAGAAGGGTGACCGAGAGAAGGATGACAAAGTATGCGTGTGTGTGGGAGCTGTTTGTTTATCTGCTTGGCTTTCTTTAGAAATGAATCTCCAGAAAGACTTGCCTGCAACCTCTTTGAAAACATGAGGCAGTGGTTCTCTTTCACTCCAGCAATGTTCCTGGGGGAATTCAGTTGTTCCCAGCAGCAGAGCCTGGCCCACAAGAGCATCATCAGCCTTTCAGATTGTGAGCGATGACCCAAGCTCCAACAACGATCTGATAAGGCCTCACTCCGAGGTTCTCTGGGGAAAACGAGTGCTTTGCTACTTTATTTCACTAATTAAACCCGAAACGTCCATGTCCTGGCTGCTGGTTGGGCTGCCAAGATTCAGTGCTCTTCTTTTGTGTGTTCCTGACCTGCCATTGATGTCAGCTGCCTCAATTAGCCTGCCAAAAAAATCATAGGTCAGGGGAGACCCTGCCAGACACGCAGCATCCTTCCACTCCTCTGTTTGCTGTTTGGAACAAGAGAAAAACAATAATTTAACTCTTTTATGTGTCTCCATCCTTTGCTGCTTTCCTTTTGTAAGATCAGTTCGTGTGCCAATGGTCTCCCACCTGGCATTTTGTTCCTTTTTGTCCTTATAGACACGATTTTCTCGCAAGGTGGAACACCAGACCGGCAGAATTTCCAGCAAGAATGGCAGATTTTATTTTTTTATTTCTACAAAACTGTGCTCCAGAACCCACAGCACAAACAAACAAATCCAGCACCCTGGGAAGGACCATGTTTGACACAAGCAGAAGTTCATATAGATATATTCCCTACAGCTATTTTCCTTTTGGAGATAAATCACCCAAATCTCTACAGTCTCATGACAGGCTGAACCTCTCTACCAAATCTCCATCTCTTAAGCAGATGCAGTTGTATAAAAATCTCTTTATCTTCTAATGCAGATTTTGAGAAGATTACCTGAGTTTTCCAATAAAACAGGATCTAATTCAAAAGGTAACCAAGGTTCGGTTATATTGCGGAATTTGTTTGGTACCTTTAATCAACCTGTTCAATAATGTTGCTTAGTCTGAAGTTATCAAACTAAAAATGCCTTCTTGTGATGGCACTGATTTCTGAGAATGTATTATTCAAGTAACAAACACTCCTTTTCATGGAGATTCTGTCCTAGTAAACACATCTGTAGCTTTTGATGAACAAAGAAAAAGAATAATTAAAGAAAAAGCGGAATAAAAAAATTTTAATCCTTGAATCGCACAGATACCCTACATTTGGCAAGCAGTTTTAGGCCCCAGCCAAGATTTGATGACTGAGAAAGATCTCTGTGTGAGTTTCATTAGTGGGAGGACTTAGTCCTATAAATCCCCTGGGTACTGACAGAAAACAAAATGATTCATGCTTGTTAAAATGGATTGGAGTTGAAATATCTGAAATATCTGAACTTGAGATAAATATTAGTAACCTAATTTGCCATCTCTTTGCTTAAAGCACAAATTATATGTTGTCTTTTGTCTTTCAAGCAAGGAGGCTGCATCCAGCAGTCCTGAGCAAAATCCTTCCAACACACGGCAAGATTTCTCTGGAATTATTGAGATTGCTTGCTGATGTAAGTAGTGAATATATTTCCCTTCTTGATGGCCATTGCACCTTCTTCTGACAAAATTTCCTGACTCCTTGGGTGGGTGTCCCAGATCTGGCTGAGATAATTAATTCTCTGCTTGGAAGCTGGTCTGTTTTGGATTTAGGATGAGAATGGTGTTGATAATGATGTTTTAGTTGCTGTCAGGGTTAAACCGCAGCACTTGTCACTTCTAAAGCTGTCACCACAGAACTTGTCACCTCCAAACTCGCTCCTCTCCCTTTGCCAGAGTCCTTCTCAGCAGCCCATGGCAAGGATCCCACAGAACACACAGAAATAGGACATTTCTGTGCTCTGGGGTTCTGCCAGGGTCCCAAATTTAGGATTTTTTAACACACAAAAGTGCCAATGGTGCTTGTACTGGGCAGGGCTGCAGCAAATTTTGTGTGTCCAGCCCTCTTTGCCCTCAGCCACAGCTCAGCCACCACCACCAGGCACAGATTTCAGTGTCTCAGGTGTTTTTGTCTCACTGATTTATTCCACTGACCTGTTATTCTGCAGTGAATTAGTTCTGAAATACTTAATTTGTGAATCAGAGTGAACATTCATTGAAGCATTTACAGCTCAGTGCCATGCCATGGGTTTTCTCTGAAACAAACCCAGCCAAAAGAAAAATTTAACCTCAGAATGCAGTAAGTTTTCCTTACTTTGTCTCCAATTTTTATAGTCCAGAATCTTTTAGAGGAGTAGCCAAAGGGAATAAATGGATTAAAGTCACAGCTTTCCATTGTTCCAGTTGTAACTGAAACAAAATGAAAACTGATACAGAAAACATCCAAACTCTCTCCAGGGCAACTCTTGCTGCACCAACAAAGCTGGTGTTTATTTAAATATTAAAGGGTGGATAACAGAATAAAATTACCTAAAGCATTTTGTTGCATGTTGACACAATCTTAATTATCTCAATATCAACAAAACTCAAACACACATGAAGAGAAAAGCAGTTTAAGAGAGACTTTAAATAGAAGGAATAATAAACAACATTTATGCAAAGAAGATGAAGCAAAATATTTTTAGGATTTAAATGTATCTAACACCCTAAATAATATTGGTTTATTTACAAATTCATTATAAATTCTGGGTATGGGGATTATGTTGATACATTGAGGGAACTCGAAAAAAAGAGAAAAAATCATAAGTGGTGTGACACTATCACCTATAAAGAGGTGCCCTAAATCACAATTCTAACTTTCATGGCATGATAAATCAGAATTATATTGATATTGAATTAGGATGATGGAAAGTAACAGGGGGTGAATTAGCATGGGTAGAATGAATTAGGCAAGATGGGAACAAAATAATGGAAAAACAGGAACATGGAAAATATGATCCCTGCAGTAGTTAGGTAATGTATTGAAAAGCAGAGCAGATGAAAATTATGTATATACATACATTAAAAATTCTCACAGTTGCTGCCAGGAATTTTAATTTTGCCCAGAGCCATGGATTATTAATAAAATAGCCCAATCTAAACACAAACAAATCCATTGTGTTCGGAAGATGAAAGAATTATAAATTGTTGTAAAATACCATTTCTCTGAATTGAGCAGCATCCAAGTCAGCTTTATAAGCAACAGCTGTGAAAAAATTTGCATGGCAAAAAAAAAAAAAAAAAAAAAAAAAAAAAAAAAAAAAAAAAAAAAAAAAA
>VZTD01001907.1:94812-296137 GCA_013397725.1 Rhagologus leucostigma
AAAAAAAAAATTCAGAAACAAAAGCAACCACACAGTTGGGGAATAGATGTTCTGGGCTGTTGCTCTCTTGGCTGCCAGAGCAAATATTTGGTGTCAACACGGACAAATAAATATTGTATGTCTGAGTCACCATTTCAAGCACAGAACTGCTCAATCAATGGCAATGCGTATTAATAGGATTGCAATTCTTTCCCAGCATTTTCGAAGTATAAGCAAGAGCCTTCAGGAAAAATAAACAATAGAGGCTGTCCGTGTGTAAAATGTGAGGGGAAAGATTTTGGTTTGCCCTCACTGTTGCTGAGCTCTATTACCTAGGTGTGCATCTTCACTTACTGAGATTTTCAGAGAGGTGTCTCTGCCTTAATTAAGGTGCAAATGAAGTCAATAGTGTGGATTTCATTTAACAGTAAATGTGAAAGATTGAGAGCGAGACAAATAGAAAAAGAGGTGGTGGTGGGGGAGAGAAAGAGAGCGACAGAAACAGATTAAGTAGAAAATATCACCACACCATGGATCCCAAGTAGTTGTTTTTCTCTCTTTTGTTTTGGTTGAATTTTAGTGGGCTTGAACACTTGTACAAATTCAACAATGATTTTATTCTTTTTTTTTTTCCCCCAAGCCTTCATTACATCACTTGGTGCTCTCTGGTACCAGGCTGATGAAGGAATAAAAGCCATTGCTAAACTCTCCAGAATGCTGAGAATGCTTTCACTTTCCATTTTATGGCCAGTCTGCATTTGTATTTTACAATTTCAGTTCAAGAAACTTGTCCACGTTGACTGGGCTAGCAACTATTTTCTGGTAAAATGAATTCAGGATCAATATAAATTCATCTTCCTTGGGTTTCCTGAGTCTGTAAACAGACAAATCTCTACTTTTGGTGGTCTAATCATTTATAGACAGCAAGCACATTCTCTTTTCATCTAAGGAAATCATAAGCTACAGGATTTTCATGCACATGGCCCAGCATAACAAACAACATCACCAGCAAACCAACACCAAAACACTCTCACAGGGATAGTCCCTCTTTGTAAAACTTTGGGGTTTCATTCTTAAACAAGGAAGACCAAGATTTTTTCTCAATGGAAAATATACTGAGACTTTTTTTTAAGCTCAGGAGATAGTTCCTTTATCCTCCTAGCAATTGTATCCCACACTTCAACCTTTCTCTTGTATTCCCTCATAAGTTGGTGAAACAAAATTTTTACATAGAAACCTGGACATCTGACACCAGAATATCAACAAAGGTATGAATATAAAAGAGTTTGACAGTGCAAGCAAAGGGCAATTTCAGTAGCGGATAGCACTTCATTAGTTACATGGGTGTCTACAGCATCCTTCCAAAACCAGGAAGAAGAAAAAGGAGTGCAATTCAAGTTTTGAAAAAGCAAAACTGTTTTATTTTTGCTGTACAAAACCTTCGGTGTTTGCCCTAGTCCTCTGGGGCCCAGGGCTGAGAAATCCATGCTCAGTTCCCTACACCCCTTAAAAGAGTGAAACTTAATAAAATGTATTTCCTAAATATAGTTTGTTTTTTTCAAGTTTTCCCCCAGTCCTTTGCAGATGATGGTCTCTCGGAGTTGTGCCTTCCCGAGCCCTTTCTGAACACTGAGCACAAATTAACCTGAATCTCCCTTACGTATTTTGATGCCTATTCTGCAAGGAAGTGAATCTCTCCATCTATTCCCAGGATTTTCATGACTTTCCCACACAGTTCCTGCTCAGGACATCTTGAGCAGCTTAGCCCAGGCTCAGATCTCAGGGTAACAGAGCTGCACATTTGTTTGCCATTCATGGAAAGCATAAACAGCTGAGGCTTTAGGAAGTCTATCCACAAGCATGAGAGCCTGACAATATTGAGTACGTGTGGACATTTCTGAAACATCTAGCAGCTAATTTAGAGGATTCTGGGGTTTAGCAAAGGTCTGTTACAGAAGCTTCACATTTTTAGAAAATAATCTGTTCCTTTTCATTACCTCACACTGCACTGGCTACAGGGATTTGAATCTGGGCTCATCTTTATTTGTGCAGGGGAAATTCAGACAAGGAGTCAGGGGCTGCCTTGGCTGTCCCACTTTTCCAGAAGGCCTAACCTTGCCATGAGAAGTTCTCCAAGAGACTCTTTTGCCAGGTCTCTACAGCCTTTAAGTTTGTTTGAATACAGATGTGATATAGGAACAGTTTCTAAGAAATCCGTGACTCCCAACTCCCTACATAGGGACAAAACCCCAGGGTTGTTTGCTCTGGTTTTACATCATTGACTTTGATTTATATTAGTCACACTTCCTCTAAACGTTTTTAACTTGCACATCACTGATTTCCTCTAATTCCAGGCTTATCTGAGGGCTCTCAAAGTGTTGCCTCTAATTTGTAGGAACAGGAGTGGAAAGCTGGATGACTCCTTCGTCATTGCCTCTGTGCTGGGTCAGGGGCCCAGGGTCCTCATCCCAGCCCACAAAAAGCACTGGAGCTCTTTTATTTCTGCCATTTTTTCAGGATTAGGAGATGATGGAGTGCAGGGACATCCTTACAGTCCCATCCTTCTGCAGTGATGTTAGAGATGACGTGCAGACTTCGAGCAGCCACCTCCTGAAAGAACTCCTAGAGAAAAAGCCTCTGTGCCTCACCAAGACAATTCTTCATTCCTCTTTTGCAAACAAGGTGAGAATGGCAACATTTTATTACTGCTTGCAGTGACAATAAATGTGACAACAATTTCCCCTTATTTGAATGTTATTGAAGAGAGAATAAATGTTTGTGGGGACACCAACACATTTAGGGGCTCTGGCAAGGTCTCTGAGGGACTAGAAGCATTAATATGTTATATTTACACTGTTAAGCCTCTTTTGAGAGGAAATGGTTGTCCCTGACATGAACAGTTACAGATTTAATGACAATAACTGTTGCACCCTTTGGGGCAAAAAACCTTTCCTGGTATTTTTGCTCTAAATAAATTTCACCCAGATCCAAATATTCCTTCTTTATTGACCTACAACCCTCTTTTTAAAATCTAAAATGCAAGCCTCCAGTCATACAACTGACACATTATTTGGTTTACAGAACAGCAGGTGTTTGATTCTGCCTGAAACTTTTTAAAGTTGCTAAAGATTTTAGGAAAGTATTATATAAACACACCTGTAACCTCAGGTGAAAAAAAGCCTCATCGTATATCAAAGCACCCCAGAAGAAAGATAGAATCACTGATATTTATGTTGAAACTGCAGATAGGCAAATATTAGTCTTTTCTGCACAGGCAATTTAACATATAGGCACAAGAATGCACATAACTTTAAAATTTAAATTTAAACTCAGATTACCTTTTTGTAAAAAACGAAATTTTAGGAAATTAAATCCTGCTGCAGGTGGGAATGAGGTTTGTTGGCCACCACGTAGGACGTAAATTAGGTTCTGATGTGTGACTCGCAGACTCAAAGAGTGGTAACATTAAAACTCATTTTACATTTCTGAATATTCTGAATAGAAAGAGATCTTGCATTGAGGCCTTCAAAGTACCTGTATAATGAAAGAATGCACAGCTTCTTTAGAAAAGTGCTTTATGTGATTTGAGGCCTGTTATCTCTTGTAGTCAGTAAGACTGAATTGCTACTGAAACTTTTCCCTGATTTCTTCCTAAGTGAAGGCAGCTTGCTGGAGCCAACGTTTCACTTTTCCTAAACAAACCATTCGAAGAAGATTCTGAAATGAATTTAGAAGATTCTTAAATGAATTTAGAATCCCAGAGGGAGGAAGAATAAGGGAAGGTTAGAGAGAGCAGTGAACTCTGAAGCACTATCTTTTCACACTGAAAAAGCTGGACTGAAACTTTGAATAACTACTTAACTGTAGTGAACTTTTGCATGAAACGACTTTAAAGCTTTTTATATATGAAGCTGCACCAATTGCCAGAGTGTATTGAAAGAATTTTTTCCATTGTCTTCAGGTTTCACTCCATAGGCTCCGTGTGACCTCACATCTGTTTCCATACACTGAGTTGCCATGGAGCTTCCTGGTGATGGAAAGCTCAAACGGGCTAAGACAGAAAACATGCACGTGGATCAGTGTCCTGGAAAAAGTGACGGGATACCTTTTGACTTCCACTGGATGGAGCAGAATTAAAATTAAATCCAGCAAAATGTTACGTGCACGCTCGCCTGGTGCTGAAATTAAAGCAAGGAAAGTGGATATTTGCTGAATAAGAATATGGCACATGAAATTATGCTCTTATTCATGTCAGTGGAAGGTCTAGTCCAAAAAGAACACCTATTTGTTAAAGTAATTCAGTAATAAGCGGCAGAACTTCACACTAAAGGACAAGTTTTACAGAACAGAATCCCTCATTTTTTCATTGTCTCTAATTGTACAAAAAAATTATTAATCGTGAAAGAAAAAGAACTCACAGTACACAAGCGAAGAAAATATTAATTCTGAGATGGGCAAAGATGTGGCCTAAAATCAAAAGTATCTCTTTGAAAAACACTGATTTTTTTTTGTTCTAAGTCTAAAGGATAGGGAATAAGGAAGGAAAGTAATTTAATGTATTATTTATATCCAGGATTTTATCTTGACTCCTGTTCTGATATCCCTTATTAAATCCAAAAGCAGATGCAACCAGGTTTATCTGTTTCTGCGTAAGACCAACCTTTGCTCTAAACAAAGTTCAGTCAAAAGATGCCTGGGAGAAAGCGCATTTACATTTACATTTACATTTACCAGGGAGGATCAGACCACCGTGACTTCCTCTCCTGCTGGAGACTGGGAATTAAGGAAACAGCAAGGCCTAACACCACCTCCTAGGATCCTGCAAATTGCTCTTAACTGGATGCAAATTCTGGCTAAATCTGCCTCAATTCTGGTTTAATTACAGCCCTAAATCCTGGCCTTGCTTCAAACGAGCTCTCCAAAGAGCTGGGCTGAGTTCTGAGTGTCCCACCTCGCAGAGCATGGGGAGTGCTCTGATGCATCCCCACGAAGGATGAAGGATTTATGTGTTTGGATCTCGCCCAAACCAGATTTGGAAGGCACCACTCAAATTTGCTTTGAACTCTGCATTTCATGTGAACCTGTTGAAATTCCAGGTGAATCAAAACCGGTGCAAAAACCTGTTTCTGTATCCTCTTGTGAACCCACTAATTCAGCCTTTTTAATCCATAAAAAATAAATTCACGTGGTTCTACAAGGGCAGGGACCTGGCCATGCGAAGGCAGAGGTCTAACGTGGTCATTTTTGAAAGAAGCTCAATAGGAAACAAAACTGCTATGCAACACCTTGTCTAACACCAAAATTTTGTTTAATCTCTTGAGTATAAGCACAAGATAGTTTTCCTTTTCTTTTTTTCTTTCTCCGTCAGGATTTTACTTCGATATAGAGTTGAAAAATTGAATGAGAGCCAACTGAAAATGAGAAGTTATGTGACATGAATGTTGTAATCTTTGATGAATGAAAACTTCAGTGAATGCAAATCATTCTTTACAAGGAATTGGAAACAAACAAAAAAAATCATCTTGATTAGGTATGGGCCTAAGAATGGGGATGATTCATTGAATTTGTAAGCATTTTCCAGTAGGATGGCTCCTCCTTTAATCCTTTTCCACAAAGTTTTACTGGGAATCACTTTCTTTATATTTTAAAATTCAGGTTCTGGCCCTTTTCTTTTCCTCTTTCTTTTCTATTTTCTCTCAGATGGAATCTCATCCTGCAAATCTTTATATTGCTTTAATAGAGACTAGAGTGAGATTTACTGAAGAAGAAGCAGATTGTTGAACTCTTTTTGGAGTAAGTTCCATTAGCACTTAATCCAGCTTCCATGCACTACATCATGATGTCACCCAGAATATAAAAAAGACTAAAATGTGAATATTTTTACACTCTATGTTTTTAAAGCTACAGCCTTGATGGCTTTAGCAGACATCGAATCATTATATTTATTACCTCTGATATTACTTTAGCTGCCCAGAGCTGATTTAAATTCAATATTTGGAAATGTATTTTCTAATATTAGGAAATGTGCTAAAGCCTCTTTCTTTCCATATCACACTCTGTAATTTATTGCTGTTTCCAACCTGTCTGATATTGACAAATACTACACAAATTCTGAATCCAGAGATCCAGACATACTCTGTTACGTTGTCCAAACAAGAAAAATTGGGCCTGATGCAGTTATTTTCATCTGCTGTGTAAATGTTCTACTTAAAATATTTTAGCAGCAAATTTCTTCTGTGCCTGCAGGTCTCCCAAAGGTCTTGATGAAGTTGATGTCAGACTTGGTTCCTGTGTAATGACAAAGCTGGAGCAGATCCTAGGGGATTATCCAGAAAGAAATTGCAGTGGGAGACGTTTTAAAGGTTGATTTTTAGAGTAAAATTTAAGCTTTCACCTGCACAGCGCACACAGCAAAACCCCAGGAAATGGCATCCACAGGTGCTGTGTTCCAAAATGCCCCAAAGAGAGAGACACAGATTCCCTGCAGGCATTAAATAAGTGTTGGCACTTCTTGCAGAAGTATTTTTGGACATTCCAGCCCAGCAGATGCCACATGACAGTTCCTTAAGAAAACAGTTAGATAAGATCTATTATGATGTTAAATCTGAATACAAAAATAGGTTGCCTAAGGCAACAGAAGACAGATAATAAAAGACAGTGCGGGAGTGGCTGAAAATAGGTTTATTGACTTAAAAAAATTATTCAGAAATCTATTTATTTTTATAATAACACTAAAGACGGAGGAAAAAACCCAACAAACAACAACCATTGGAAGAATTGCTATGTTCTCTAAAGTGGGGCAGAGAGTCATAGTTTTTATCAGTACAAAGTAATCTAAGATTTTGATTAAAAAATAAAACCATTCCCCAAAGGATGATAATAAAAATGTACCAGCTTGTCTCAAAGTGCAGCAGATCTGTCAAGAAATCTTGATTTTTAACATCTTATCATGCAAATTATTTTCTTTAGTAAAGAAAATGAATTTGATGTGTGAATGGTTTGATATTGAAAATTGAGGTTGCATCGTGGAAAGATCTATGCAGACGCTTTACACTAATATTAGCAGTACTCCTCATTTAGTGAAAGCCAATACAGGCAGAATATAAAACCAAGTTTTTGAGCTTTACTGATGACTGAAACCCCTATTCTTTCAATTTTCATTTTTAAAATTAATTTCTCAATACCTCAAACTTATTGTGCTTATTACTAAAAAATAATTTCCCTACACGAGAGAAAGTGGCAAATAAAAAGATTATAAAAATGCTTGAGATTCCCACTGGATTAAACCTTTTTCAGTGGCAGTGAGGAGACCACCCCAAGTGGTTTATCAGGCAAACTGCTTCAAGAAGAGAGTTCAGGACAAAATTTTGGCCTTATTCAAGTAATTAAACTTCTTTCCTCCTCCTAAGACTGCACATTCTTTATGTTCAGTTCTTTAATTGCTTTGTGCTTGACCTCATGAAGAGACACCACATAAATCTGAGCCTCTCTGTTGCTCTGCTGAAATCAGCAGGTTTGTGGGATCAGGGTCTCGCTTGGAGGGACCTGTTCCTTTCCCAAGGAATGTTAACTCCATGTGGGATGTCTGAAGTAGGCATGAGGTTGAAAAGAACATCCTGGGCAAACCATATTCCCAAAGCTGTGCAGGCACCTTGCTCTCATTTGGGAGATCTCAAAGGTCCATTCAATCAATTAGGTTTTAATGACTCTCCTTGACAGTCTAGAGGATATGGGATGAAATTCCTCACTGGATCAGAGAAGAATAATTAATAAACATTAATTGCCAGCTGGGCTTAAACCACCACAACATGAAATAACTGCAAGGTTTGTTTAAGATGAGACACTAAACTGGAAACTCCAGTGAGAGTTACCCATGGGGAGAGGCACAACCAGCAACAAACAACTGCTCTGCTCTCTTCCCTGGGTCTGCTTCATGAGCTGGCATCAACTCCAAAGAATTTGTTCCTGTTTATGTATTAATTGTGAAGCAATTAAATAATCTTATTCCTTGATGGAGAGGCCTGTTCAAACATAAAATCATAGAACGGTTTGGGTTGGAGGGGACCTTAAGCTCAACCAGTGCCACCCTCTGCCATGGGCAGGGACACCTTCCACTATCCCAGGGTGCTCCAAGCCCCGTCCAACCTGACCTTGGGCACTTCCAGGGATCCAGGGGCAGCCACAGCTTCTCTGGGCACCCTGTGCCAGGGCCTGCCCACCCTCACAGAGAAAGATTTCTTCCTCTTATCTGATCATAACCAAAGCTGAAGTCCCAGGTTTGACTTACAGAAGCGTGTTTTTGAGGATGTCTGTGAGGGCTGCCTCTTCGAATCTTCCCAACTTTGTTTCTCAGGGAAAGATCAAACAGCAGCAACACCCTTAACTACTACTGAACTCCTGGATTTTCCATTGCTGCACCAAAACCAATGCACACCAGTGGTGTGAAATCAAATTAATCTATTTTCCATTGAGTTAAAAAAAAACCTGGGGGGATACAACCCTAGCGGGGCATTTGGTAATGTATAATTACCTCAGAAATGTTAATGCACTCCCACGGTTACATTACTGTGCGAACAGAGGCTACTGAACTGCAGTTTCATCTCTTGAAGAAGGCAGAACACAATTGCTTATTGTACTTCGGTGCTGGAAATAACCTCAGCTTTAGCTGCCCCCTGCTTTTTGTGTCCCATTTGCCTCTGAAAGCGAGCCCACAGCTGGAATACTCCTCACCCTCCACACCTTATCCCTGCAGGACCTGTTCTGAGTGGGGCTGTGGGAAGGCCAGACAGATCACCACGGTGGAGAGCTGACCTCCTTCTAAAAGCAAACAGCCCCTTTTTGCCAGCAAGGATTCCACTGAAATGGAACGCCCACCAAATCCTGGGCTTGTGCTTTCCTTGGCTGCAGCACGGGCAGCCTGCCCTGTGCTTAGGAAATAGTTACAGGAGCAATTTCAGCTGCTGTGAATTGCACTGTAAATGTCTTCTGTAGTCTGGCTGGAAATATCTGGCACTTCGTGTGATGTGCCTACAGATGAATGACCCACCCTTAAACTAAAGTCAAGCTTTCCTTGCAATTATTCAGGAAAACCCCCACTGTTTCCACAGAAATCAGGTGAATTAAATATCAGTTCTGAGTTCTTCTGCATTTCAGATGTCCATTAAGGCCACTAATTACATAGACTACTTCTATGCCAATAAATATATAAAATATTGTCCCTAATTTCTGTTTTTGCTGAGAAATCTGGATATAAATTGCTTCTAAATATGAATATCCCTTTAAATAAATTCAAAACTGTGGTGGACAGAGAATATTTTTCAGTTTTCTACAAAATATTCTTGGATAATGAATGCAATGGACGATGGACAATCACAGGTCACCATTTTTCTTTACGCAGTTGAGTGGGAAAAAAAATGTGCAAAGTGTAAATTCAAATATTTTCTATGGCTACTGAAATAATTATTAAAAACCAGAATATGAACTACATGAACACAATCCATATTGCAACTTGTCAAATCACTGCATCCGCAGAAGAATTAAAAAAAAAAAAGCCAGGGAACAGCTGCTATGTTTGAAGTTTGGTGGGAAAAGAGCACTTTGTGTATTTTCAATGGCTTATGTCTTCCTGAAGCCCTTTGGATGATTTATGTTAAAGACATACTGAAGTTAGGTGGGTTCAAGTTGCTATGTGAAAACCTGCCAAGGACAGCACAGAGAATTCCATAACTCCTTAATGAGATGGCTTTCTTTTCCTCCTCAAAAATGCTGGAAAATAAAACAGCAAAGCTGCAAACAGACAAACCAACCTACGCACAAACGAATACAACAGAAAAGTCTCGTATTTGCTCTTTCCAGACATCTTCCACTGCTCCAAGGTTGTCCCTTGCTGCATCAAATCTCACATTGTAAGAAAACACACCTCAAACCCATTAGTAAATAAAGGCATTATCAGCATTGTTCCTGTCAAAACTGTCTTGCACCAGAGGAATTAATTTCTGTTACAAACTCACATGCTCGTAGGAAACTCTCCTGGGATGTGATCCCTTGCTTCAGCACATTCCATAAAGGGGAGGAATGACAGCAGGTGGAGAATTCCTGAAGGCTGCCCTGCCAAAATGAAGTCCCCCTCATTGTGTCAGCCACGTAGGCATGAGAAATGAGAAATGCACACTCATTTCTGCAGATAAACTCCTTTTCCCTGGTCCTAAATCCACATCAGCATCGTTCCTTTGCTCTTTTGCACCTGCTGGAGGTGACACTGAGCATCAGCAGAATTCCAGGGATGGACAGAGAAACTGCTGTGTTTGGAAACATTCAAACTGATCTCATCCTTCTCCATCCCCTCCTGCTGTCACCATGCCTGATGGCTCCAGCAAGACATCAACATCTGAATATTCCTTAAAAGCAGGCAGAGGATCTTTTGGGACCCCAACCTGGAGCATTTGTGCACCCCTCTAATCTGCTTTTTTGGTTATCCTGACTGTCACGAGCAATCCCAGCTTGCTCTCATGGGATGTTCCTCCCTCAGCACTTTGCAGGCTTCGTTCAGTGGGCGGCCACTTGTCAATCAAAATTAAATTCCAGGCCTCATTCTCCCAGTGACTCAGAGCTACCCACCAGAGACTCAAGGAAGGTCACACACATCCTTTACAGCTTAACTGAAAATGTCTTTTCCTGCCAAATAACTCTGTTATGTTTTTATGGCCCAGATCTCCATCCTCAGCTGTTTATTTACAGATATCAGCACTGCCACAGGCAATTACCTTTAAACATCCTATAACAATGTTAGATAAATAGAAAATAATTGTGTCTGTAGGTGTTTTTTTCCAACATTTTAAGTATTCCTTAAATGCTTTTAAAGGCTTTTGCCCAACCAGGCCCCAAGAAAAAGATGAGAGTGCTTCCAGTTTGAATAAGAAAGTTCTACAGTCAGTTTAGGAAAGAAGTAAGGACTAGCTGACCTTTGAGCAATGTAATCAATATCCTGTTCTGAAAATAACAACTCACTGTCCTGGAATAGAGGCCAAGTTAGAGCCTTTTGTCCCTTGATTCTCTGAATGTTTTAGTGAAGAACTCATTGCTAGGTTTTTATCTGTGAGAATTTCTGATGTAGCTATGGGCTACTGATGTTTCTGGAATGTTACTGGTCAAAATACAATTTTTTAATTATGGGGTATTTCTTTAAGGTCTCCTTTACTTTTGCATTTAATTTCTAACAATAAAGTTTATTGACAGAAAAGCTTCAAGAAGATAACTCTGATACTGAAGAGTGTTTACCAACTTAGAATGTATTTTTTATGATGATGGGTATTTACACTAAAGCATAGCTGTCTGTCACAAATCTTAAAGAAAAGATTTAATCCAAGCAATCTTCTATAGTTTTATCTTTTATATACAAAGGGTAAAAGAGGAAAGAACCTTTATACAGAGTTTATCTCTGCTGTCATTCAACCCAAAGAGAGTTTTCTGTTACTGAAACCAGTGGAAACAAATAAACCTGGATGAACAGTGCAGCAATCCAATCAGATTTTGGAGATTAGATGAAGATATCACTGAGCTACTTGTATATTGAAGTTAGGCAACATTGGGTAATGCATATTAAAGGTTATGTTTTAATTTTGAATTATGTTTGATTTCAAAGGAAGTAATAATAAATCCAAAGTTTGAAATCACACAGGGCCGGATACACTCTCAGTATTCTTTCAGAAACTGGATAAACTATGGCACTGAGGAATTATTTTCTTAACTGAAGGGAAAAAAAAAAATAGATCTTTCTCTGATTGTTGAGAAACTTAGGAAAGCTCAATTAATTCACTTTGAGGTATTTAGATGTAAAGGGAAATGTGAAGATGTAAAGACACAAAGAACACCAGATATTCCAAACTTTTTTAGCCACTTAAAAGATAATTAATTTCCTGTAATTCCAAAAAGTGGTCATTGCAGTTCCTCACTATTTGCTGCCTTGTAATCCATAGAAAAACCTCGCAGTTTAAAGGAAGTTAGAAGAGAGGATGATCATGAATCCATTAATGAAAATTTGCTCTGGAGAATTCTATCTTGAAGACTTTTTCTAGTGTTTGCTCTTGAAATTTTTGCTACGTTGACTCATACCTTAAAATGTATAGTTTTCTCTTATATGTGCACTTGATGAAGCAAGGACTTAGTGAAATATTTATATATTTTTTTAGTATGGAACTTTGTTCAAAGGGGGAACTATTTTTCTTGAAGGTTATTTGAACCTGGAGGTCACAGAGCACGGAAATACTACAGCAAATTAGTCAATGATGCTGGCTCCTTGCCGGGAAATACTACAGTAAAATGAACAGGAAGAAGGCTGGATCCTGTACCTCTAGACTTCCTAGAATACTGGTTCTGAGGAATGCTAAAAGCAGCTTTTCAATAAATTTCAGGAACGGCAAGAGTGGCCAGACTTCATACTTGTAAAGTCTGAATTTCCAACTTTCACAAAGGAAGTTTTTCAGATTGTTTCAATTCCGCTTCTTATCTAAATGGTGTTTCTGACAGGGAATTGCTTCTCCTTTCTAATATTTTTTAAGCTTTCTGTTCCTAAGGACAGTACCTGAATGGAGGAAGATTGTGGACCCCTTTTCAGGGAACACAGTTTGGTATTATTTGCATCTGGTTTATTCTTGATAGAAGAAAAGAAAAAAAAAGCAAAAATGAATCGGTATCTTTATCTCTCAACTGTAGAACTACGAGTAAACAAAACCCCCAAAGCTTTATATCCACTACCATCCCTTCTTGAGCTCTTATAGGTCTAAATCCAATCTAATATGATAAAGCAAGAACAATATTACAGATTTGATTTTTAGAACCACATGTAATTCCGTGTGTCTAAGAATGATGCCTTCCTAAGCTGCAATCTTTAAAGAAGACTTTAAATTTTTTTAAAATTCTTTTGGGAAGTTTCTCCATTTGTAGAAGTATTAAGTGAAGGTAATAAGTCAGCAACCTTTCTGTTTTCTGAGCATGACCCTACTCCTGCCAATTTACAACTCTTGTTTTACACTGCTCTTACATTCAAGTAACTTTTGTCCTTTCGTATATTTCTTTTCTCCATTTAATAACATTTCTTTGACTGCAAAGACTTGGAACATCCCTCTTCGTGGTGATTCTGCTTTTCTTTGGATTATGAACTCCTGCACCATGAAACACAAAAGACATTTGCTTTCCAAGAGTAAAAAGAGATTGATGAATTGTAGTGAGAATTTCTTTATGAAGCCAAGTGCATTCCAAACATTTTTCCCATGACAAAAATGTTGAATTTTCATGCATAGACTATGTATGCACAGCATATATACACAGGATAATCCTGAATACATCTTTGAGGACATAAATTTCTCCCATGACCTGATCTCTCCCTGTGTTCAAAAATTCTATTGCAGCAGGAAGCTTCAAAGATACTGAGAGTTCCAGTTAACCACATAATTCCAAATTGAGACATTACAGGCATCAAGGTGGGTTATTTCTGTTAAGAAGATATTAGGGATGATAAAATAGGAAACAATCCATCACCAAGACTTACTGAACCCTTTCCTGCACTCTTAAAATGTACATGATACAGTTTTACATATAGCCCTTAAGACAGAAATTATAGTATTTTTCCTTTAAAAATTAATAAAAGTGCCTTCCCCAAATGGACTGTGGTCTCTCTATACTTTCAAACTAGCAATAATAATTAAATTTTATATTTTGCACATTTTTGATGTTTAAAGTTGATTGAAAAACTCTCTGATTTAAAAAAATATTCTCTCCATATAGTTCTTTGAGTTACTATGTGATTTATCTTGTTGCTGCTTCTGTCTCTTTTTCTCAGTGTGACAAAAACCTGAAACTGAGTTGTTGCCTTGTAAAAAGTGAGTGGGTATCAGGATCCCAGATTAGAGACAGGTTGAACCTTTGTGGGAGGTGGAAATCTTTGCCATCAGTCACTCCTTAGCATGGTACTTGCAAAAAACTCGGACATCAAAATGGAAAGGAGAGGGGGAAACCCTGAAACAACCTCAAAACAAAACAGACTGAAACAAAACACAAACCAAAAACCAGATACCGAGGAAAGTCAACTCTCTACATATTTAATTATTAGGTACAAGGCCTGAAAGGCGACTTTCAGATCCCACTGAAGGTCAGAAGGAGGTTTGCAATCAACAGCAGTCCACTATATTTCTAGCTCTGGTTAAGCAGAAATATCAGAAAATAAAATGACGGCAGACTTATTCAAGGAAAAGTGTGTTGGGGCATTTGTTTATAAGATTCTACTCTTCCTTTATCACATTCCCTCTTCTTTTTGACGCCCTTATTGTTGGCTTTCTCATGTAGAAACACAAGTATTTCCAACCAAATAACTCCAGCAGGAGTTCTTCGAAGGGAATATTTATAGATACAATCTAATAAAATATATAACACAAACCACAAATATATTGCAGTAAATGCAGACCTTCTCCAGTGGGGTGTCACTGGTGGCAATGCTGGGCACAGGACACTGCTCCAAGGAATTTCAGGCTGATGAATGATAAGAAAAAGAAGAGAAAAGCCCAAGAAAATTCTCTCCTTCCTCCTGCTCTTGAGATTGCCACAGTAACCCTCTTCCAGCCATATTTTCCTTCAGCAACACAGTTCTCAGTGCCTCAGGATGTTGGAGAACCTTTTTGACTTGTGTGTTTGTACATATATTTATGTGATTTATATGATTTAATTATATGATTTCTATTTCCATTTCTATTTCTATTCACTGGGAAAAGCATGTGTTGCAGAGAAGAGGATGAGAAATGGAGCAGAGTGACATGCGGAAAAGCAGACGGAGAACCAGCGACATCTGCCAGGATAAATGTGATTGAAAATATCCCAGATCCCAGTTTGATAGAACTGACTGGCAGCAGGGATATTTCAGGGAACTACACGCTGTCACACTGTGCTATTTTTTCTGCTTTGTACCTCGAATGTGGCAGGTTGTTTGCACATTTCAAGTTTTTGTTTTCACAGTCCTGGCTAGGAACATATGAAGAAGCTGAGAATAGGCAGGACATAAAATATTTGGCCACAGAAATTCTGTATATGACTATTACTTATTTTCCTTTTCGTATATGTGCAGTCAGCTCTGGTGGCTCAGTTTATATTTTGGCTTCAAATGCCAAGTTTAACTTGGCTCTCCAACCAAGGATTTTGGTTTACCAGAGGTTAATGGCAGCTTTTCATTAAAGTTGCCCGCATAAAGACACTTGAATGAAAAGTTTAGGATGTTTGACATAGTTTTCTGATATTTCTTTTGGTTGCAAAATGGAGACCATTAATATTAATGTTCAAATGTTTGAGAAAACAAGAATGTAAAATACCAGACATGGTCCAGGTGTTCACATAACTTTCAGACTGAGTTTCCTTTCCTTGCATCTCTTCTACGAAGGACAATTCATAAATCTCTGGATGACGCATCTGTAGGAGTCTGCTCACCTGAAAAGAGTGAGGCTTCCTAAGCAGAACATTTTAGGAGGTGACCTAAAAAGCAATTTTTATAAAGAGTTTATCAGTTCACATCAAGCCTTAAGTGTCATTCTGGCTCACCACTGTCTAGATGCTCACACTTGCGCATGATCTGCATCTGCACTGTCAAATAAGAGCTAAAAATGAACAAGTGCATGGGACTGATGAGAGTCATCTGTAAATGAAAAAAATATGTGGCAAATGCTGGTACAACCCCTATTTCCTGTCAGTGAAAAATCACAGCCAGCTGGGGAGGTTTCTGAGAACTGGAGAAAAATGAAGAAATTCTTGAAGCAATCGGGAAACACTAATTTTTCCACGCTCTTTGCCTGCCTGAACGCTTTCACCTTTCTTCCCCAACTTAAGAAAGAAGAATATGGATTATATCAGATATTCAAGATTCAATCTGATCCTTTCTGGTAGTAATCTTGTGGTGTTATCAAATAACGTGCACAGGTATTTTTTGTGGGAGGATATTAAACTTTCTTTAAAATGCAGTTATCAGCTCGAAGAGCTCATGATATTAGAAGCAAAAGTTCAGCCAAAAGATAAGGATCACCGATGCCTGTGGATCACTGATATTCCTATATTAACACTAATTCTAATTATCTCTGCTTTCCAAAAGTAAAAGTCAGCTCCATATTATTTCCTGCTATGTTCACAGTCAACATTTGGCATCATTTGACAGAGAGCCCTTAATCATATTAATGCTAATCAGCAATTTCTTTTCGGTATTTATGATGCTAGAAATGAGCAAAGAAGAGGCATAAAGATAATCTATTCATTCCCTTTTCCTTTCCCTTTCCCCTCCCCTCTCTTCTCCTCTCCCTCTGAAGGAGGAGAAGTAAAGTAAGAAGGAAAAACTGAAGTAATTAAAGTAATTTGAAGAAACAACTCAAAAGAGAGGAAAAACATCACAAGGCTTCCTCCACAGTTCAATATAAATTGACTTTTCCCTGCTTCCTCTCTGCTCTTTTATATTTGCTTGGATACTTTACTTTCTGGTTTTGAAAGAAAGCAAAGTCTTATCCAGAGACCAAGTTCTTCAGGCTGAAATCCTTGCTGGAATTAGTATTCTGTGCTAGTAACACTGAGAGACCATAGCCATGCAGTGTTGCCCAATTTTTCTCACTGTAATTCCTAAAAAAAGATACCATTTTAACCCACGTGTGAAGATCTATCCTAAATTGTGTCCTGGAAAATACTTTGATTTCAGAAATTTTACGCTTCTATATTAAAAAAAAGAGATCTTCTGGTGGCTCAGCTACTTTTTCTCTCTGTGTTCCTACATTAAGTTGTCCCACAAAGAAATCAATGGATAAACTATAACTAAAACTGCAAGAGGGATGTACTGAAGTCGTGCTGTAAGCAAGGAATTATGAGAAATGCAGAAGATACTGGACAAGCAAATTAATTTTTGGGTAATAGGAAAGGAGAAAATTTGGGTCCAAATTACTAAACCTAAGCAGATCTGGAAGAGGGGAATTTGCATGCGAGAACAATTCCCTCCCTTGTTCTGAACCAGGGATGGTGACCAACAGTGACCATCACACGAGGACTGACGTCACGGAAGGGGCACAACTGACCCAGCAGTGTCCACTGTTGGGCTCAGGAATATGGGACAGTGTGGGAACTCTGGAAATGGGGAAGTGCCATCGTGAATTCAAAAGCCTTTCAAAAAAATAAACCAGAAAAAAAGTTATACAAGTGCCTGTGTGCAAAATAAAAAGCGTGAACTGAAGTCCATTGAAAGCAACGTTGGTCTTCCAATTAACTCCAGCAGGCATTTCATGGATCCTATTTGTGATCATTAGGAATGAAAAACAGGAGTCTCATGATTCGTCCCTAATTACCCCAAATATTCATTTAATGAAATCCTGACTGAAGGAGAGTGGGTGAAGTTCTGCCATTGACTTGCAAGGAGCCAGGAGCGCTGCCAGGATTACACAAAACAGAATTAATTGAGGAACATTCTGCTCTTACCTTCAGCACAGGTAGCAAATCTGAATTTAATTATCACAAAAGCTGAGGCAATGACTCAGGAATAATCAAAACTATTCTCTTAAAAATCTAGATATCCAGTTTTTATTAATTTTAGAACAATCATTAAGGTTGGAAGAGTCAAAGTAAGCAGCCTTAGGAAACTCGTCTTTATTCAGCTCTTGAGGCCACCAGAATGTTTTGCCAAACTTGTTCACAGTTCATGAGAACTGAAATCAGTGCAGGTGTGTTTTTCTGCTCACAGTCTAAAAGCCATCAGGAAAGATCAATCCTTTTGGAAATCAGCTTTGTTTTGCCAATTGCTACTGAAACTACTATAAATTTGTCTGTATCTCTCATGCTGTTTGCACAATGCAAATGAATATAAAGAAATAAATAAACAAACAAATAAATAAATGTTGTCTGCCACCTGTCCCACAGACAAATCTTGAGGTACAAGAGCTTGGTTTGGGTGTTGTGGTCCTGTGTCTGGTCACAAGCTTTGGCCTTTGACAATCAAAATAAATACCTGTACCCCAGAACAACCATAGTGTTATCTGAGAGTGTTTAAAGACAAAAAAACTGTCTGGATTTATTCGTGTAGGCGTTTAAACCCATTCATTGCAGGGTGGGGAAGCAGAAAACTTTGCTATCACAGCAGACTACGACTCCCTCCCCAGCTGTTTCCTCGCTGATAGGAGAACAGACCTGAACTGGATGTTCTACAGTATTTTTAGGCAAAAAAACCTACTACTTTTCCTTAAGAAGTAAGTCTTAACCTTAATTCCCTCTCAGATTCCCTGATCAGCTGAAAAAAAAAAAAAAGCTAAATTTGTTCTTCATATTTTTTTAATTAAAAGTACAAGTTTATAAAGCATTCTTGTGAAGTCCCCCATAGAAGGTAGATTAGGAGCACAAGAAGAATTGTGAGTGCAATTTTGGGGAGTCAAACACTGGTTGGACATTTGAGGCAAATAATTTTATATGTTTTTGTCCCCTTAAAATGAAAAAAAATTCTCTCACTTTGCCCAAAGTTCTCTCACTTCACCCTCCCCTTTTAAATGGGGAGAAATGTTTTTGTGTCAGATACTCCACATTAAACAGACCTCTCCCATCAGTGGTGATCTCCTGGTATTCAGAAAGGTTTAAAATCATTGCTTTTAGTCTCAGCTGAGTTTAGATCAACATGAAACAACATAGCATTGGTTAATGTGACTGTAAAGTCTTCCCAGATACTTTTGCCAGTTTCCTCTTGCTTCTCTGAAGATGCTGTCTGCATTAGCGACACAACACACGAGATTTTAGAGAATATAATGAACTTCATATAATGAAAAAATATTAGAGGAAGGTATTTATGAAGTAAAGTGTGCCTGAACATATGCACTGATTTGAGTATTCCCTCAGTAAGTCACTTTTGCCAAATAATTCATTTTTCCATTTAAATTGTTTAAGCTCATGGACTATATCTTACTACAATTTAGCAGTAAATTATTAAAGTATATTCATACCTTCTCAAAAACATCACTCATCATTATGGCTTTATTCTTGTCTCTGCTTTATACCTCAATTGATTTTCTGATGTTGGCTTTTGCAATTGCCTTATTTCAACTATTACACTTTTTAAAATTTACAACATGTAGAATGAAAATGTTCTAATGTGCCTCTTCGAATTGCATGTTGAGAGGGAAGTCCTTGCATTTAAAAAATGCTATTTTTATATCTTCTTGTTTGCAAAATCTCTTTATTTATAAATCATATTCACTCAAACAAAGCCAGTGCTATATTATACGAACTTGTTTTACGGGCAGAGCTTTTGTTGTTCCGCCCTGCTGGGAGTTAACTGTGGAAAAGTTTCCCAGAAGGCAGTGCCCGTTTGGGATCCCTTTTCAGGGAATGGGCACTCAGGGGACACACAGCTCATGACACTCAAACGAATTCTGATCATTCCGTCTTCATTTTGAAATAAATAAATAAATACCCAACAGTTACAGCATCTCAACCTGCCCTTTGTCACCCATCCAGCCAGATGAATACTTCAGATAACGCAATCAACGCCAAGAAAAAATTCCTTGTGAGGCAAAGCAGTTTATTTAGACATGAGTGGGTCAGGCCATTTTCCCGGCCTAGGATGATCCTTGTACTGTGGATTTCAGAGTAATCTGTACATTCCATCACATCCCTGATGGCAAGTATTTGGGGTATACACACAGCAGAGGCACAGAAGGAGATAACCAGCCCTGCATATCTGCAAATTCCTCAGCCATGGCCTCGTTCCAATTCTTTGTTATCTTGAAAGAATCCTGATTTGCCTATTGCTGTGGTGGCAAAGGTCATTTTTATAGATCAAGCTGGTTTCCTTTGTGCTGGGATATCCTGCAGAGTCCTGTTTGTTAATTGATAATTATACTTCCTTTCAAATTTGACAGGCACTGATACATAAGTCTCACAGAGCCATCAGGGTTAAAAAGAAATTAAACTAAGCAAAAATGCGTTCAGTCTGTTATATTTAGATAAAATCAAAGTGTCTGAAGACTTGAAGGGGCCTTAGGCTCAGCAGCTTTGTTAAATGAAGCTTAAACTGTGTATATTCACAGAAAGATTTAGGATTGTAAATATAATTTTAGATGGCCTGTAGGCACTTTTTAATATTTCCTACTGTGTCTCACTTAATTAATCGATTAACTCACGAAAATCACTACCGGAACTCCATCATTGTTCAACTTTAACAAATATTTATTCACAAAAAGAGTTTTCTTTCTAGTCCTGATGACTTCAGGACAGACGTGCCTTCATAATTTCTCACAATATTAAACAGAGGGGGATTAGAGAATAGTTACAATAATATCACTCCAAAGACAGAATGAAGAGGAGAAATCTCTAGAAATGAGGTTCCTCTTGGTCCAGCTGAATGTCAGACTGTGAGGAAATGGCAGGAATGGCAGCAGGTGTTATACACACCTATAAATATCTGTATTTAGGGACTGGACCTGTCTCTTGGTCTTCTAGTGCTTATCGCTCAGGATCTTTCTCATTTTCAGAGAGGAAAATTGAAGAGGAGAGTTGTTTTAGCTTTTAAAATGTTTCTTTGAAAAAAAAATTCCTGGTAATTCGTCAAAAAAGACCGAGAACAAAGAGGAGACTGAAGAGAATTCCTTGTTATCCAAATACCACCATCAACAAATATATTCTTGGCAGATTTTTAGTGATATTCTTGTTAAAAACCAAACTCTACATTATTTTATTCAAATTAAGATTCACCGCCTTGTGCTGCTTCTGAGCCAGATATGAGAAAGCTGATGGAAATACCAAGTTTTAGATCACTGAACTCAAATGTACTTCAAGTGACACTTCAGTATTGGACCATAATCTAGAAATAAAACATGCCTTGCGGAACTTAAACTCCGTGGAGGATTGAATAGCTCTCAAATATTCCCTTTTTGTTATGGGTCTCTTATACAGCAAAAATATTGTGATTGTAGGATGAAGATGGTTTATTTAGAAGAGCAGTTCCCTTTACCTCATGATGATGTGGATACTTAGAAAGACAAAAAGTGATAGAATGTTCAACAAGGCCGTAAAGATACTTCAGAATTCTTCTGGCAAACTGAAAGAGAGGAATGGTTCATTTCTGACAATAATGATGAGAAACATCAAGGTGCCACTGACCAGCATCAGGCACTGAGCATCCCGAGCTGTGAACAACAGAGCTCACGCTGCCTCAAAGAGATGTGTTCTTCCAGCATAGTTAAACAACTTATTTTTTTATTATTAAAAAAGCTAAAGGTTTAAAAATGTGCATAACACAACGGAGGAGAAAGAATTCCTGAGGCCTTTCGGAAACAATGTTCTTAAACTTTGTAAATTTCTTCTTAAATATTTTCTTTTTAGAAGTGAAAAAAACTGCTCAGGCATCTATGAAACTATAATTTCATTTGCTGAAATTATGAATGAAAGGAAGTGTTTAGAAAATTGTGACATCTGCAAGATCATTCCACTGCCATTTTAAATTCAAGTTTTCCTTCCAGTTTCACCTCATACTTCACTAACAGCAAATCTAATTCTGCTGTAATTTTTTTTCTCTATATAAAATTTTCTTTCTCCTTTGTATTTCCCTGTAGGATGTTCTCTTCCCTATCGATCTGTTCCTGCACCACTCAGAGCATGATTTCCCTCTGTCTCTTGCGCACGCTTTACTCTTCCCACTGTCAAAGCCTTGACAAAGAGCACTGAGCTGGGAACCTTTTGGAGCTGCTGTTTAATTGTAGCAGCCGTGCCAATTCGGGATGCCAACAATAACATACAGTAGATGCTGTGTGTGGCTTTCCCCTAGCTCTTGGGATAGTGTTTCTTTGACAGACTGGATAATGAAGTGGGATGCAGTGGAGGGCAACTTCTGCTAGACATGTGTACGTGTTAGAAGACATGAGGCTGAAAATTCAGGCAGCTTTTAAAGGAAAAACCACAAAAGTCTTGCTTCTAAAATGCTCCCAGTGTCATTTTTAATTACAATAGCCTTGACAATATGTGATGGTTCATCCATTTAACAAAGCACACAAGTTTTAGCCTTGAAAAACTTTGCTAAAGTCACTGACTTTGGGGCCCACTCATCGTGTGTAGATTCAAGGGTTATGTAGCTTTAACATGGACCAATAGTTGTGTTTTTCTCTTCCTTGAAGAGCATTTTGCTGGAAGTGTTTGCACTTAAAACACCTGAAGCTTTGGCCCTCATAAATCTGGAGTTAAGCAGAAATTTACCACCTTTCAAACCATCTGACTGAGAGTGGTTACACACCACCAACTTGAGGAGCAAACATGAGGAATAAGTACACAGCTAGTAGTAAAATATTCCATTTTATCTATTCACCCTCTGTTCAAATTTTGAGTCACCCTGCAAAGGTAATACTCCATATATGTACCTATACTCCATGTAAGGCATAATAATCTGATTTTAGAAAAACTTAACTGGCAAAAACCCCCGTTCACAATGAGGTTTTGTTGTTGTTTTGGCACAACAAATACAGCACTTGATGTGTGCACAGCAGGTCTTTCCTTTCTCTGGTGACTTTATTTAGTCCCCCGTGCTCCTTTCCATGTTTCCAAAGACGCTGGCCTTTAGCTTGCCCTCTGCTCGTGCACAGTGCTGAGCAAATAAACAGAGGCTGCAGAAGACAATTTCCCTAATCAGGACATCTCCATCCAGCCGCCTGCTGAATTTCAACAGCTCCTGAGGCAGCAGAGAAGTCACCAAGTTCATGACACGCCTTCGACAATGACAAACCTACTGAAGACAGTTTAGAACTGATGGCCCAGACTGAATGAAATGAGAGAAATAAGTATTGGCGATATTTGTTAATGTGCAGTCATTCCAAACAGCCGCCGCAATCATGGTAGAATTTCACTGTGTTTGAGATAAGGGTTATCTCGTGCCCAAGGACAAGTTACAACTCTCTTTGAGGGGCATTTTTAATGCATAGAACAGAATATTATCGAAAAAAAGAGAAGAGGATCACTTTTCAAAGGCAAAAGTCTGTGGCTGCCCTCATACAAGGCAAAAAAGACATGAATAAAATAAGGAAAGCACATGCTAAACTTCCCAAATACCTTGAAATTGGTGAACTAGATAAAGACAAATAAATTCTTTTAGTAAAACAGGCCATGAAATATTTTTCATTAAACTGTTTTGCACTTTCCTGGCACTTTTAAAATACTTTAGGCATCCAAACACATGGGACCACTACTTGAAACTGCTAAAATACAAGGCTCAATAGTGTGCTCTGTAGCATTTTTTTATCAATTCCTTCTATCTCCCTGCCGAATTTTTGGATAAAAATTCTTATCATTTAGCCCTCTGTTAATCTGTTTATTTTGGGTATTTCCCCCCTTCTGAAGCTGGGAAAAGCAACAGCACACGTCACACTTAATTTTACAAATCTGCTCCCTCTTTTTGCCATTCCCCAGTGCCTCAGAAAACAAAGTTACAAAATATACCCTGTCTTTTATAATTAAAATTAATATGGGTAAATTTAATATAAATATGAATGGTTTGTGTCCTGCCTTGGCATATGCTTTCAATCAAATTTTGTTAGGACTGACGCATTATTCTCTGGGTCCATGGGTACAAACAGGCTCAGTCTTTCTCAAACCATTAGAGTGACCCATGGCCATGTTGATTCTGGATTTATCAGTGTTACCAGAGGAACAGTTCAGCACTTCAGTCTGCTTTTGTTGAGATATTTACAACTATCACATCAAACCTCTCTGTTCCAAGCATATGATATCTCTTTTTTTCTCCTGCAATAACACCAACAGCACCAAAAATAATGACATTTTTCCCAGTAAAGGCTTTGAAGGAGTTCAGTATCATTAATACAAACTTATTAAGGAAATCTTATACAAAATCTGCTGCATAACAGGCAAAATTACTACTTCCCCCCCTCAAAAATCCCTTATGGGGTACCAGAGGTTTAAAAATAGCATTTCTTAATGAAGAAGGAAACTCATCCCTGGAATTAATCCCTTCATGACACCAAAGAAGGGGTAATTTCTTAGTCTCCTCAGACAATGATCTTTCTGCAATATTAAAAGTACTTTTCAGACTGACCAGTTTTGTTTGCCACTGTCTCAAACCTCTGATTTCTTAATATATTTATCTGGAATGTATTCCTGGAAAATTGATCAGCTACTGAGGAGGATGATTTGAGTCCTGCTGATTTGTCAGCTGGTGAATGATTAAAAACTGGAACAAAATCCCAGGTATGAGAAGGGTGCAAAGACCAGTGAGAAACCATACACAGAATGAGGTAAATCAATGAAAGCTCTGAATGCCATGATTGTAAAAATGCAACAGGGTGAACTTTGAAAATTAGGAAATCAGAGCCTAAAATGTTTTAAATGCAGGAACAATTCAGGGAAACAAAACATCCAAGAGGAGAAATGTCTTGGGAAAAGGTTTAAGAAGAGAATTTCAGAGAGAAGAAAATAAAGCTTTACTACATGGTGGCTGTTTGGTGTTGGAGAAGCACAACCACCACCCCCAGAGACTTCTCCTTGCCAAACTCCCTGTGCCTTCTCCTTCCTAACCCACAACAAATTTATTGTTGTGCAAGCAGGAACAAGTTATCAGGTTTATTTCCATTTGGATTCTGCAGATAATATTTTCATTGAGCCACCTTTGTGCACTGGGAAATGCAGCTGGAATTTCATAAAGAAAATACATTTTTAGTTCCATAAATTATTTTTTTAGCCACGCATTACATCCGAGCAGTGGAAAAAACTGAAGAAGAAGCAATTTAAAGTTATTTTAATAATAATTCCCTATTACACTACTTTGAACCCCAGAGGTTGTTAAGAATAAAACCTGGTACTAAGTTCTTACAAATAAAGACAGCATAAAATAATTTCAAAAACACTTTTTCAAGGGAAAAAAAAAGCTATGTCAAATGGCTGAGCAGACTAAGAGGAAATTAAGAAAATTATTTGTTGTAATGGATTATAAAAAGAAAAAATATTTTTATAATAAGATAGAAAATTAATGAACAAACTATATTTTATTATATGCATTACCCAGCCCTGGATTTTCTCAATAGTTGGTCAAGCTAATTTTTGGTGAATCCTTCCTCTCCAGCGAGACACATAAAATCTGGAAACTAAACTGCTCCCTGGATAAAAGAGTGATTGATTTTCAGTCATGTTCAGGCAATTGCCAAGTGTTTTCATGAAACACATATTTTTACTATACAAAATCCTCTTGGAAAAATCAAGCATTTCACATTGAATTTTAAGCTTTTAATGCAAAAACAAAAGATATTCTACTAGAAATTTTTCTCCAGACTTCTGCTACTTGCATCTATTTTTTAATTTTTTTTTTTTTATGTTTAGCTTGTGTTTTTTGGTTGTTTGTTGCCAGAAAATAAATGTGTTGGAGATTGTCAACACTAAGTAGAGCTCCAAGATGCCCTTGACTCCATATTTGGTTGCAGAAACCCTCAAATTAATTTCTCAAACGTTCATTCAGAATTTTAAAAACTGTACCCATGACTTCTCCTCATTGCCACAAGGAACACAAAGGAAGGATGAATTCAGTTAGGATGATTTAGAAGAGTAGAGGTGAAGAGAAATATTCTGTGAAACAGTAAATTTTAAGGAGCACATGCTTGCCACAAAACCGGAGCTCCCCCATTTAGTCTTGCAGTACCTTAACACCCATGTAAAGGTTTAAACCAGATGTTGAAAGCCATAATGGTATTTTAGTAAAGATTTTACGCAACAGGATTTGTAAAACTGGGAGTGGTGATTTACAGTTGTGTGTGCTTTAGCTTTAAGATGTCATTTTGCCACTAAAAGAAAACCCCTGAGTCTCAAAATGTCCTTAACACAACCATACTTTGTATAAAAATGAAAGATAAAAGAGAGGCATGCAGCTCAAGTTATTTGAAGAGTTTTGGGAACTGGAAGCTATGAAATCCAATTTTCTTCCTTGCTGTGTTCCCAGAGTAAGAAAGTATTTGTCGCAGCCTAAGAAAACTGCAGCATTCCTGAGAAACATGACAGCCAAGTGGAATTTGTGGAGACATGTTTCCAAAGCTCATAAGTGGGTTAAACTCTCAAAATTCCAAATTCCTTGAAACCAGGCCAAGGCAAATAAAAAAAAAAAGAGAGGGGTAGAGGAGGAAGAAGGAAGCTTTCCCCACTGTTTGACACTTTCCAACATGCTACTGTGTGTTGGTTATTTGCATAGCAGTGCCCTGCACTCACCAAAGGTACTGCATCATAAAAGTAATGAAAATATAATAAATTGTTCACCGTGGGTGTTACGGACACATAAAAACTAATGACATCTCATTCCATTTTGTGAAACTGCCACACGTTCAGATTCTGGGATTTGACGCTTTGCATGTTAAGGTCCTTTATGTTTTGCTTTTTTCTTATGGATAGAGGGGAATAACCCAGAATTAATTCCGCTAATGCATGGGGTGGTGACTTGTGACTGCTTATGGAAATTGCCTGACAGTTCTGTTAGAAAAACCCATTTTCAGATCCTTAAACTTTACTGTCAGATGTAGGATGGTATTTTTCATGCCACTCCGAGGTTGTTTTATTGTTTTACATTCCAGCCATTTTTGAGAACAAGAGAAGAGAAAATGTGTTTTTCCACTCACATAAATTGCAGTAATAATAACAATAATAATAATTAGTGATTGAAAGCAGGAAAAAAGAAAACAAAACAGCTGAAAAATAATTTCACAATGATACAACTGAAGACCAGATGTCCCTGTCCTGATCATTCCCAGTAAGATGAAGCCAGATTTAACCAAGTTTAAAGAATTACAAGCACAGCTCAGCATGGCCAACATCACATTCTTGCACAGGGAAAGAGAGCTTCCCTCTCAGCAAAAGAGCACTTTAGACTCTGTGAACATCCCATTTGTCCTGCCTATGAAAACCTGGAATTGCAGAAAACCGAAAGATCTTTGGGTTGTTGGGAACTGGAGCTGGACAAGGATGAGAAGTGAATATCAAACAAGGAGCCAGTGGGAACGCAGAGGGCTCAGGTGGCTGGAAGAGTGACCACGTGCAAATAAAGCAGGGAAAAAAATGGATTACGAGTCAGGAAGAACAGGCACTACTTAAGCAATCAGACTGAGGCAAGGAGGAGAAAATTAAGTTTGAAGGAGTGAGTGGAGTGGTGAAAAAGCCAGGAAAACTGAGTCAGGAAAAGAGAAAGATCTGTTGGAGACAATGGAACACAGGTCAGGTGTGGGAGCAGGAAGTCCCACCCTTGTATGTCACATTTCCTTCCCAGAACTTGCAAGACACCTTAAATTATAGATATATTTATATCTCATGTATTATTTCGATATAAAAGCTGCTGCTAATCCAGTCAGGAAAGTGTCCCCCAGTGGCCCTGCTCCCTGCAGAACAGACATCTCCCTGCTCAAGGCTCCATCCTCTGCCTCCAGAGTGAGCTGCAGAGCTCCGAGCTCTGGATTTTGCAGCTCCACGCTGCTCCCAGAGGTTTTCTTTCATGCCATAAGGTGCCCACGGACTAGAACCACTTCCACATCACTTCTGGAGGGCCTCACTCGCTTGTTTTGCAGCCTTTCTCTCTCCCTCGTGCACACACATGCACACACACACAGGGTAAAATTAGATCTGACAAGGCATGCAGATGAAAGCTGGGAAATGCTGCAATTATCGTTTCCCACGTAATCTTAATTCAGGCTTTTGTGCACGGATTTTAGGGTACAGTTCCTAAAACTGCTGTGTCATTTTGAACAAAGAATGGGCCCACTCTGGGAAAGAATGAGAGTCATGACATGACGGCAGTGTTACCTACAGAGATGAAAAGACAAATGAGGCAAAACCTCAGCAAAACTGGTTAGAAATGCCAAGATCAGTAAAGAAAAGTTCAATTCCCTTGAAACCTGATAGTCTTCTTGGTTTTTTGCAGTTCTGATTTCAAATAAATTCACAATATTCTTCATTTGAAAAATGACAATTGCAACTTCTTTGCCCTTTTTATTCAGTTAGATATTACTCAAAGAGGATGGAAGATATGTTGGGAAGCCCATTACCACAAAAATAATCAATAAAAAAATCGAAATGCTTAAATCCAAAGACATCACACAGTACTTGTTGCTAAATGCTGAAACTCTATTCCATTTTTACCCCATGTTCTGAGCAGAGACTTTGGAGAAAATAAAGATAAAATCTTAAGAAGCATTTTGATTTCAAAAGTTTCTCCAAGTCCTGGTCTCATGACTTGTGCAGCTGAATCCTGCCTTGGGGAAAGGGATGAGACAATAACATGCTCCAGACTTTAAATGTGGTGCTGGACAACTCCCTGAAGCTGAACTTTTCCCAGGTCAACTGCTGATGGGCTGTTCTGCATTTTCTGTTTGTCTAGACTGATATTCCTGGATGTGACCCACAAAGTAACTGCACTTTCATGGTGACAACTGGAGGTGGTAGGGATTTTACTGGGAATGTTCCACATCCGTCAAAATAGTTGAAAAAAAAATCCAGATCCTGCTTGTCTTAAATTTGGCACCAAAAATGAGTGGCCAGTCAATCTCTGTGTCTGTACTGTGGTTTGCAATTTTCACTGTGGGAATGACTATAACCCTGCGCTGTGAAAATGAAATGTTTGTGAAGTGGTTCTTCTCCACTGACATATCCCTTAATAAATCTCAGGAGAAAATGGATAGCATTGTTTTCAGATGTGGCTTTGACCAGCACGCAGTTAAAGGGCCACACAATGAGCAGAAGGAAGAATTATTGGACAGCTGTTAATTAAACCAAGTGGAGCCATCCCAATCTGTCTGGTCTGTGCACAGAATTATGCAGAAATCCTGTGAGGGGAAGAGAGGAAAACAACTCTCCTAGAACCCGTGCAGAAGAGACAGAAACGGAATTCATGTGGGAAACTTCAGTTTCTACCTTTCCTATTTTACAGGCTTTGACTTTACATTTTGTACTTTTCCTTTTCCTTGCTAACAGCCTCATTTTAGGGGAACAGGCTCTGAATTCTCATATTTAATGTTGGAATTGCAGCACGTCATCTTCTATGGGCAGATGCAACCACTTCAGCAAATCAACTCGTTTCCTTTCTACAATGCAGAAGAGTTCTGGCCCCAATCACCTGGATTTCTGGCACCTGGATGTAGGATACACTATGAGGGTCCTTTGAGGGTTATTTTTTTATGTGGGCACTGTGTTGATTTTGTTTATGTAGTCTGCATTAGAAGCAGTGCCAATGGTGAAAAAAGGCCTTTATAACTGGTTAAAAAAAGGAAGAAGGAGCAGTTGCAACCCCTCCAGAAAGTATCAATCTGAGCAAATATTCTCCTAACACAACTGCTTCTAGGCCTCCTTCTTGGTTCAAGATACCTACTCCAGTATATCAATATTTTTTCCACAGTTCCTGCCTAGTTTCAGCCAAAAACTTAAGAAATTTGTTAAACTACTTTATCAGCTTTGCTAGACTCCATTTTCCTACTTTAACATCTAAGAACAAAGCAATGAACATGAAGAATTCTACCACGTCAGTTTTCTGGAGAGAAGAATGTATTCCAATCAATCAATCAGTCAATTAATCATAATTTAATTTCTCTGTAGAACAGAACTGCTACTATCAGATAGCAGCACATTTTCCTCCCGGGCCTGGCAAACCAGCAGCCCTGCAGATTTTCCCTGGCATTTCTTTGTCTGCAAGTTGGTATGAAAACAGAAACAACTTTCATTAGCTGCAGTGGCTATTGGAAACCTCATGTAATTCAAGGGTTAGACAAAAATGAACAATGCTCAGTGACCTAAATTCCTCACATATTAACACAAAGCATATTTTTGTTATAAGCCAATATTCTTCGAAGTTGTTGGAAAAAGCTGGAAATCCAAAGGACCAGGGAAGGGAACAAACACTGTTTTACATAAAGACACCTCTACCATTCCTTCCATCCCTTTCTTCCCTTCACTCGTGCACCAGAATTCCTTCAGGGATAATTGCAGGATATTCTTTGGCATCTCACTTGCATTATAAAACACACAGTGTCGCTTACAAGTCTGAAAGCTCTTCACAAATATTATTTTCAAAGCTACTCAGTGTGCGGAGATACTGAAGCTCCAGGGATCTCCCAGTCTGTGTCCAAAAATGTGCAGCAAAACAAGATGTTCCTTAAAAATGTGTTTAACAAGCTCCCTGCAAGGAGTACTGAGAAGAGACAGCCTGTTTAAAAAAATTGATTAAACAATAGATATTTCTGAACTAAGATTTCTCAGACACCATGAACTCGTTCTTCTACTCACTCTTTGACAGAAATAAAAATAGCTGCTGTGTCAGCACAGAGTATTTATTTTGTGCTTCCATTCACTTCAGTGAAAGTATGGCAAATTCAACTGAAGTTGAAGGTGGTAGAGAAAATTTGGTTATATCCATCTCACTGGATTCAGGCTCTTTGGTATGAATTGCACAGGGAGAGGGAAATGGGAACTAGAAACAAGAAAGGAAATTAAACTTTCAAAGCAACTTAGAAGAGAGTGGGTGCATTAGTAAAGAAAAGGGCAACACTGAAATTAGTAAAATAAGCTAAAGAAAGATCAATATTTTAAAGACAGTATTAAAATGCCAACTTCAAAATATTTCACGTATGGCTGTACACAACTTCCCTGTTTCAAACTTAGGATGGGAAACCACTTGCGAAATAGATCCTCACTTAGAGGAAAAAAAATGCTAAATGCAAAACTAAAACAATCACAGTTATGAAATAATTTTCTACAGTTTTCTTTAGTTGTGCAATAACATGAAGTTATCATGGTCCTACTGGATGGATCATCAGTTCTAAAGTACTCCAAATGGGACATTTAGAAGTTAATAGAATCACAGCTTTCAGAAATATTTCCTCTCTTAATTAATTTACATTGGCTTGAAAATCTGACCCACAGAAAATAGATTTCTGTTTTGACAAAATTTTTGATTTATGATGAATTGTCCAATTTTTTATTTGTTCTCAATCTGTTTGCAATGCTTCTTTAAAAGAGGACAGAGTAGACCAGATAGGATCTCTTGGAAAAAATGCAGAAAAATTAAGCCTTGTCTTGGGGAAATGAACATGTCTGAATAAAGATGCTTTAAGAGTGGCAGAGGGAACTCAAAGGTAAAAGAATGTAAGGAAAAGTCTCAAATTCTGTTGATTACTGAAAGGAGGAGGGAGCACCCACTGGGCTTTAGAGACTGTGAGGAAGATGGTGGAAAGAACTTTCCTGGGAAGCAGAAAAGAGTGTGAGGATTTTACAGCAAGGTAGAAGACTTAAAGGAAAATATAAATTAAACCTTGGATGCAAAGAACTGTCTTCAAGGAAATTTGGCAGGAAGAGAGCCAAGCACAACCTCTTTGTTTTTATTATTCCTTCCCAGCTGACCCAGGGTCATAGGGTCAGAGTTTAGTGGCATTTATGTGTCCTCAAAAGAAATAAAAGGATAAGGCATAAGACACCTGCCAAAGGATCTGACTGTCTGTGAAGGGGGAAGAAAAGTTGCCCACTTGCATCTTAAAGGAAATCTGCAGCACTCAGGGTGTTCTTGATGAGGTTCTTCCATCCTCCAGGAATCCAGATACTGCTGGTGGTCAGAAATCTCAGGAAGAGACTTTTCAGGAAGGAGGTTTTGTTCAGTTGTTGCTTTTAAGCAAGTCATTTTACACCTAAATAATCCAACAATTTTGTCCTCAATTCACTCAGTGTTCTTAATACCAGGATCAGAATCAGCTGTACCTAACGACATTCCCTGTTTGTGCTGTCTCATTTAGAGACGATACTGTGTTTAACCAGTTTAGTATTTTCCAATTATACACATTTCAGGCAGGAAGTATTTATGTTTCTGGTTCCGTTCTCACTGGAGGCACTGGCATTTCTCCATCTGTATCATGGAACAGATTCAGACATACGCGCTGTGGTTGCGAAGATTAAATGAAATCATATTTTTGTGTTGAATTTCTGCTGCAAATTAGCGCTTAGATTTTGTTAACAGTTGCTGCAGATAGTACATTTAATCATCAGCAAATTAGCATTGCTTCAAATTCCCTAATTAAGATGTTTTTTCAGAATGCTTGTAAGGATGTTACAATCAAGGGTTACTGTCTGAGCTGAAGCAAAATTTGGTTCCAAAAAGTGTTTATATTCAAGATTTATTTGTTACGGCTACAGCAAAAAACAGCAGAATTAGCAGGAATTTTAGGTCTTGTTTCAAAACCAAATATTATGAGAAGCAATCTTTTTTTATTCCTTAGTAAATTTTTTCAATTCTGTAACATATAGAAACAGAAGTATCTAATACAAGAATAACTTGCTGTTCTGGAAAATGAATGGCTCTTGAAGAGTCACATTTTCATGAGAAATATCAGTTTTTTGCCAGAAGGAAAAGTATTTTTATAGGTGTTATTTTGGTCAATTAGACAATAAACAAAAAATAAATCAGAAAACCATATTATTTATAAGAATCAGGGCATTTTATCTGCTCAATTTAACAAAACCAAAAAAAAAGTAGAAACTAACACATTTCTAAATTCAACAGAATGGAGTCCCACTGGATTCCTGTAGAACAGTTTGGCCCATCTTGTCTAATTGGTAGAAAGATGCAGAGAGACAATTTACAACAGCCTGAATAGACAGAGCAGGAGGAAACGGCTTCAAACTGACAGAGAGGAGGTTCAGATGGGATATTGGGAACAGATTGTTCCTACCTGTGACGGTGGGGAGGCCCTGGCACAGGGTGCCCAGAGCAGATGTGGCTGCCCCTGGATCCCTGGCAGTGTCCAAGGCCAGGTTGGACGGGGCTTGGAGCAGCCTGGGACAGTGGAAGGTGTCCCTGCCCGTGGCAGGGGGTGGCTCTGGATGGGTTTTAGGGTCCCTTCCAGCCCAAGCCATGATTGTGCAAACCTTCAGCTGGTATAATCCTTCCTGAGCTCTTACAATCTGGATGGGTGGGTGCATTTAAGTCAGCGTGTATGGCACAGACTTTTACCAACGCTGCCTCAATTTTAGGAATTTTAAGTGCAGAGCTAACTCCTGAGCACTGATGTGGGACAGATTGGGCCAGTCCCCTGTCTGGCACACACAGCTCAGCAGTGCCCCATATCTTTTCAATATTTACTTCCTCTCCCTTTCACATATTAATCTGCTGCTGGAGGAGACAGACATTCCCTCCCCCTTCTTTGGCTGATGTCTTTAGCTCTGTCAGCTAAATTATGAAACTATACAGAGCTGTCAGCTGGATCCATGGAATAAATGCACACCCTGCAAGTTATGGAGATCCAGCATTGTTCCACAGAAATGTCCTCACCTCCAACATGTTATGGATGCATCTCTCTCATCAAACAAATGTGTCATACAGCTTTGGAAAACAGTTGGGTTTAGGCTGGCACGTGCTGTGAATTGTTTCACCTTTCTGATATTGAGCATTTGGAAAAAGTTACACTTTATACACATTTTTAGAGTCCAGAAAGAAATAACAATATTCCAACAGAGCATCCTTGTTACTACTGTATTCTGTAGCATAACAAACCCTCCTGCAGCTTCAGGAAATGAAGGAGGACAAGTCATGTTCTGTCTAGCAAAATATCTCAGGTGAAATTCCTTTATGTTGTAAAATGTCACTCATCATTTTTTAACAGAAGTACCATAAATACAGGCCTTGCTTTCATAAAGTGCTTTACAGAGAGGGGCAGGAGTCCATGTCTTCACCTTAATAATTCATTTTTCTCACTGTAACTAGTCAGCTGTTCCAACATCTGAAGCCCACAGAAAAAAATCCTAGGAATACAGTAAAAAAGTTGTTCTCCTCCACTGAAAGATAATCAATTGAAAGTAATTGGAACATCTGAATAAAAGTGGTCCTATTTTCCAAATTTCTCAGGGGCCTAAATCCTACATACTTGAAGTTTCTTAATATCAAAAGCTTGAACTTTAGCTGTAATTATAAATATAGGCAGAAAATTCTGGTAATGTAAAGGACAAAAGTAACCTAGCACTTCTGTCTTTCCAATAGTCTTTGTAAAAAATCATATGCCAAAGCTGTACTTTGCTGTAGAAACATCCATTTTACTCTAAGTGGCAAAATGCTGCAGTAAGGACAGGAAAATCAGGATCAGAATGCTCTGGGAAACCAACTTATTGCTGGATGTATTCCTACAGTTAACCCACTGTGGAAGTTCTACCTGAAACAATTTCAAGGCCTGGACCTAGAGAACTTGAATGTCACTTCCCATCTCTCTTTCTTATCTTGGCAGATACGATGAGAACAGCTTGGCTTTTTGCTGAGAGTGAAAATAACTGATTTATTTCCCTTCCACATTCCCATTGTCATGGAAGGCACACAGATGATTAGGAAAAAGAGTCTGTGAAAGTGGCCAGCAGCTCATATTTACCAAACATTGGCCTAGGTTAAAGATAAGATCAAGATTAGAGGCTTAGCAGTCTGACAGGGAACTCTGGCATTTACCATTCGTAGTGTTTTGGTCACTTTGATTCATGATTAGATCTGTTCTACAATTCAGCAGTCTCTGGGATTATAAATTATAAATCCCAGTGGTTGTGGTTGCTGGAAGGGCTCCCAGGGGATGGCAGAATTTGGCCTCTCAACCTCTTGTCTGCTCTGTGTGTTTGCAGATAGAGAAACCCAGACTCCACTGTACTCGGCAGTGTAGACCAGCCCCTTGGATGCACGTTCCTGAGGGAAAAACGCTCCTCCCGCATTCTGTGGGAGACCCTATCCCATCAAAATATCCCTTTCCCCTCCTCTGAGCTGAGCAGCACCGAAACAACGGAGTCAGGGATAAGCCAAGCTTTCACTGCATGAACCATGGTTTGTGAACACAACAACTGAATAGGTACAGGCAACTTTTCTTAGCTTCCAAAACTCTGGAGACACTATATTTTCATTTTTTATGGAAGATTTATGAACCTCTAGAACCTAGTGGCTCATCACATCAATAGATTGGTGCTAGGATCCTGCCAGAGGCTTTTTGGTTGTTGAAAGCTCTGAGCTGAGGATAGGGGTGAGCAGAACAACACTTTCTTGCAGCGGTTTGCGTTTGTTTCATGAAAAGGCACTGCACTGCAAGATAGCTGGGGTAAATATAGCTAAACACGCAGAAATTCAAGGATATTCTCTGTACCACTGTGACATCAATTATCCTCACACACAGCAGTCTTCTGTGTATTTACGTAAACCTGGGATACATCCAGATTAAACACATTCTTGCCTGTGTTGCCTTTTTTTTTTTCCCAGATTGTTCCACTGGAACTTGCCCAATCCAACTCATCCTGGCTGACTTTGTAGTTTCCCCTCATGATATTTCTTCTACAAGGGCAGGCTTACAAAAAAGATGAGGGTTTACCTGTCTTTTTTCTCCAATCGCTGCTTCCCTCCCTTTATTTTCAATGGCAAATTAATAAATGTATTTGCTGGGGAAAAATATCCAACCATACTGCTCTCTGACTGAAGTGAGATAAACTGTAAAAATTTTAAAAAATCAAGAAGCAGTATGAAAATGCTCTTGAATGCAGTTGAATTTACTTTGTTCCTTACATCTGCCACAGAACCAATGTGGAAACAATAACTGATATTTGGATTGCCAATTCAATCAATGATGCAGAGTCTTTATATCAAAGAGTACCTCCCATATTTCTATTCTGAGAGTTTAACTGGGAGGCACATCTCTGCCTATGTCCTTGGCAGAGCTGAATCCAGAGGATGAGTGTGACTATGGCTGTTCCAGGGAACAACCAACTAGAAACACGTTTACTATGTGGTTTAGAGACAGAAGAACTGGATTTTACTTTCAATACTGCTTTGTATTTCATTATTTAGCTTATCTATTTCTAAATTTTATACTAAATTTTCTGTAGTTCTGAAGAGAAAATAGTGGGCAAGACTGTTTTATTGGGCCTTCCAGAACAAGAAAAATAAATGGAAGTGTGTCCCACTGATCGGACAAACATTAGTGGCAAAAGTGGAATAGTCTGGCTTATAAGATCTTCTAACTTCTGTTCTCATCAGGAACAGGTTGACAATCCTGAAACCATGAGTTTGTTGACAAAACAATCACCAGTAGGCTTTCTCTGTACTTACATAGGGCATTTTTTTGTTTCAGTGTTTCTGCAGCTCAGAGGGAGAATATAGAGGAAGGAGAAACGAATGGAGTGCACCTATGATTTCCTTGCACAATTAAGGCTAAGAAACCAAAGAAATATAGCTGTATCAGCAAGTAGTCCACAAATATAAAACATCATTCTTATCTGCACCAAAACCTTGAGCTATCGGATCAAATGAAGACTGCGACAGTCCACTGGAAAGTGTCTTAGTGCCAGTCAGTTGTCTAGACCTAGATTAGTGAAAAAAAGGGCATATCCTTGTCAACTGGACTGGGGTTTTATTATTATTACATTTATCATTATTATTATTTCTTGAGAGTTTCATGGTAACCAAGCTAATCTGAAAATGGAGGGTTCACAATGCACAATGGAGTGTTCATTGCAGAACTGAATACACACCACAACGTGGAGTGTTTTGTTTCTAACCGTAACCACAGGGTGATGTAATAGAGGAGTTTGGTATCTTATCTGCCTGTGGACCTGTAATCAGCAACAACTATCATATTTATTAGCTTTTGCTGGAGAGCTAGAAAACTGTTGACAGGCCTGAATTGCTGCTTTTTCCAAGATTAAAAATTCAATGGAAGAGCAGCACAGCAGGTCTGAAGGTCCTTACTTAAAAACACAACACCTTCAGAAATAAAGAACAAATAATAATACACATGAAGGGAGAAAACTCACAAAAGTATCTCACATAAAGTATTTGTATTTCTGTTGCTGTTGGTGTTAGATTAAGCTGAAAGCAGTGGAGCCACATTTCCTCTTTTCAAGAAATAAGAGGTTTAACTATTGGTTGTAACCAATTAATTAATTAATACTAGCAGGATTCATTGACCCTGGTAGGCCTTTGATGCTGATCCCACCACTCCTGCCCTCAAATTTCCCTTTCCCTACTCTTTTTTCCAAAGAAAGGGACGCTCATTGGAGATGATCCGGATGAGACATTAAACAACAGATTTGTAACAATATGGCTCACAGTCTGTTCTCACTTACTTTCTTCCTTGGCCTTAATCCTACTGAAATCCCAAGAATTGCTTTGAGTTACACCCTTAAAATTAAAACCAGAGTGAGACCTGTGGATTTTACGGACCAAGCCACATTTGGCAGTTAGTCAGAATTTTCTGTGTATCATAAAGCTCTTACAACAACAAAGGATCATCTTCTAATACCACATGTCTACCTTCCACTATCCCAGGTTGCTCCGAGACCCATCCAGCCTGGCCTTGGGCACTGCCAGGGATCCAGGGGCAGCCACAGCTGCTCTGGGCACCCTGTGCCAGGGCCTCACCACCCTCACAGGTAGGAATCAACAAAATTACAGGCTAACACAAATTTAGAAGACTAAAATTCTGGATCACTCTCCAACTCACCTCCAACAGAGCTGTTCTTAAATAATCATTAGTGCTCTCAGGTGATAAAGCACCATGAGGATGAAGTGCTATGGATTTGCTCTCCTACAGTGCGAGGTGCTTTAAACATTCCAGAAGATCATCTGGAACAACCCCATAAGACGCCTCCTTTCTGGTAATATGGGGAGGCAGATGATGTGTAATTGAGAGTTTCACGTTAAAGCTCCATTTCTGATTCCAGAATGATTCAGCAGATGAGGTGCAAATTTTACACAGCCCATGTGATGTCACTGCCCCACATGCGAGGCTCTGGAAGGAGACCCTGGCAACGCAGGTAACAAAGTTACTGTACTCAAAGAAAGCCAAATACAGCTTGAGCACTTGTACCACAGATTTCCCAACTGCAAGCCAAATGCTCTTGCCAAAAAGTCCTCCTAAGACTTCATAAATAATATGTGAACTGTGATATTTGTGTACAAAAGAGCTGAATCAGGCTTTATGGCCCTGGAGAGGATGCAGCAACATAACAAACGTTCAGGTGGCTTACCTAGCAACACTCCATAAATCAATCTTTGTGCTGGCAGGATCCAAGTAAAAGCTCCATCGTGTTATTTTTATTCATATGGGTATGCGTGGAATGTCTGAGAGGAAGAGTCTTCATCATCCCCATACTTCACAAGGAAAAGTGCAAATGTAAATTAGGAGCAGTGAAGAGCGAACCCCACCACCTCAGGGAGAAGAGACTTTTTGGTGAGGAGTGCACTCCCAAGGCAGAGAATTTTATAGAGCTTAAGTGCAGATATTTAATATTTGATTGGAAAGCTTCCTGGCTGGGTTAGTGTTTCCTACCCAGATTGCTGCTGTCTCTCTGCTTTCAAAAGCCTCGATAGAAGAGTGAGCACAACTGATGCTGTGCCAAGTGATAGGACAGAATTATCCTGTGCTTTCATTACTTTCCTTTCTGATGGAGCAAGAAACTGCTGTGCCATAAAAACCCCACATTACTGGAGACTATCCTTTCTTATGACTCAAGAATAACATCTCTAAACAGTTTTCTTACATCTTTGTACTCCAAAGACCCAACTTATATTGTAATTTGATTTTCAACAAGTTTTGCTTTCTGTTTTTTATTTATTTCATGCAAACTAAAGTTATGATGAGTCATAAAATGCGACCAGTCCATAAAGTTCTGTTTCATCTCTTAATTTTTCAATGTGTCTTAAATATGAAGTGAGTTTTAAAAAAATTGAGGCCAACCATTCAAAACCAACTCCCTCTCCAACAGCAAGAGACAAGATACTTAAGCCAGATCTTATTCAAATCCTTGCTTATACACATAAGAACATAGCTTTTCTTTCTAGTCACATTGGAAATGCTGCAGCAATTGAGAATATCATTATAACTCAATATCTTAAATTTCCAGCACAAATCAGAAAAGTACCAATTGATTTAAGCTTAAAATGTTAGTTATTATAAATTAAATATTACTTATGAAAGAATATAAAAATTATTACTTATAAATTACTTATTTTCCAGTTGAACAGTAGAGAAAAAAAGAAAGATTGAAACATTTTTATCTGAATACTTCAAATATCTTAATTTTCTTATTGAAGAAGGAGCTTGTTTTTCTTATCTTCGACAATATAAAATAAAACTCTGTGTCTGTCTCAGGGGTTAAAAACATGGGTGTTTAAAATAACAGTGATACTTTATTATTTGTTTTGTACATCATTCAGTCTTTCAAATACATGTGTTGTTCCATTTCAAAACTGGAAGAAATTTCAGTATGCCTTGCGAAATGAAATGAAAATATATAGTTCTTGGTAGGTTTTCCAGAACTGGGCTTGTTTGCTTTGAGAGCAAAATTCAATGAATTACTTGTGCCATGCTGCTGCTGTCACAGCCAAGGGTGACCTCTGCTTAAACAAACACCTCTCTCATTGTTGTTAGACTTGGGGTGATATATTTAATTTACTCCCTGTCAGGAGCTGCATGGACAGTTCTGGAGGTTTCAGCTGGGCAAGCAGAAGAGAAGGAAGAGACATTCCAGTCACAGCAAAAGGAGGAAAAATTAGAAGGTATTCAACAGTATAAAAAGTATTAACTCTCAGAATGACCAATTTTTAACCATTTCCAGCACAATTTACTTAACATCTTAAAAAGCAGCTTTTTGTCACTTCCATCTAACTTTACCTTTGATACATCAAAGAAAACGCCCAAGGAAAACCAGGCGGACATCAGCACCCGCCTTCAGAACTCTCAGCAGCTATGGAGCTTGGAAGTTCAAAGAAACTTAACCAAATACTTCTGAATTTTGTATGTACTGTACAAATTTGGACAGGCAAAGGTTACCCTGCCCATCCTCTGCAGCTCTACAGTTCAGTGTGATGCCTGCCCATCTTTTCAGTCAAACTCCTGAGGGATGTGGGGCTACTCTTTTGATGCTAATCTGTAGGCATCAAGGAATGGGGCCCCAAGTGGTCATTTTTGTAGATTAAATTCTGACTGGTTTTTCTGCTCATTTTCTTGGACTCCTGTCCTCTGCAAACTGGTTTATTTGCTGAATAAATCTGACTGATCTTAGACAATCTCTTGGATGAATTATGAAGTACCTTTTACAATGTTCAGCACAGTGTAGCTTTTATTCCTGTTTTGATGACAGTGATAACACAAAGACAGGTGTTCCCAACACAGAAAGACTTAACCTAAGAAATATTTAATATCTGTGATAAAAGCACCTTTGTACTCGTAAACTATCAAAAGCACAACAGAGGGAAGATGTTGTAGAAAAGATGAGTGAGGCAGGGATGTGTTATGACAGCTGCTCCTCACAGAACAAATATCTGCTCTTCTTTCCTTATACCCGCTACAGGAAAAATGAATTATATTTGCCCCTGTCTATGGTTCTGTGAGTTTGTGAGCTAGAAGTGCACTGTGTTACACTTCCAACATGCTCATGGAGAGTTCCTGAGCAGAGCAGCAGTCTAGAAGTTGTATTTTTATTCCTTATGCAGAGAAGTGGGACAAATTGAACCCCAAATCTGCTTGTTAATAGAAATTCTGAGACGATACTTGCTCTTAGCTATGCAGTATCACCAAACCCACCATCAGATCTGTGGTTTTGCCTGGTTATCTCTGAAATACCTAAATGTCTGCTGCTACAGCCCCAGCCTGGCTAAATCGACCCAAGGCTGGATAAATTTACAGATCCTGAATTTCCTTAGTGTCGTGCCAGACTTTGCATAACACAAGACACACATCAGTTCCCTCAGATTCATTAACTATTGCTGTACATGAAAAAACCTCCCAGGTTGCCTTTTGTTACCTGTCTGAAATCAGAGCTGTCTTTATCCAAGTGTTAAGCAGAGAGGAAGGAAAACTGTGCTTAGTATTTTCTAAAGTAATCATTTTTATTCTTTATCACTGAAATTCAGTCAATATATGTTGCCTTACGGGATTGTTTTCCATCCCTCATTTTCAGAAGTGTCCATCTTTCTGAAATACACATTTGAGGGAGTAAAAGCTCCTGGCAGAGGAAATTCTGTCCCACAGTTGCTGTGGAAGATGTTCAACCACAAAGAACTGACACCATAGGGAAAATCACAGTGTGATTTTCCCTGTCTATGCCAGGAAGTCAATCAGATGCTCAGAATTCAGTCCGAGAATTCCAGAATCCTGGAAATACCAGCCAAGTGTTTCTGTACCTGCCTGCACACTTGAGTTGCTTGAAAAGAAAGGTTCTTTAAGGCAATGGGAGCGGAAATTGAGTCCAATTTTCCCACAGGATTTCCTGTTCATTATGCATTCTTGTAAATTCAAGTATATATAAAGACACCAATTGAAATTTTACAGGAACAGGCAGCTTGTAGGAAGTCGATTTTGTATTGTCAAAGCTACATTAATATTTTAAGGAAGTGCTTTCAAAGCTTAGTGGATTGAAATAAATCCTGAATCAGACAAATGTCTGAGAAAGTGGTGCTCGATATTTTTTGTAGCCTAAACCCTGAGCAAAGATATATTTTGGCTCACGCTGGATATGCAATTTGAATGTGATATCATGCATTTCTTACTGCCTTACCCCATCCACTGTCATCAGCAAGCTGCTTAGCTTTATTGTCAGTAATTTTGATAGTTGTGCTTGCACTTACATTTTCAAGTTTACTTTTGGAGCCTTCCCCAGAGGGTGTCTTAACTGAACCAAGATTTGAATTCTATGGAAAAAAAATCCAAATAGAAAGAACTATTGTTTTCTTTTTATTACTGAGCTGAGATGCCTGCTCATGTCACACAGATCTTGGTCAGCTGTCATGTACATAGTTGTAAACCTGAAGCATTCCATTAAATCAAAGGAAGGCTTCCCTTTCTCTTCTTGTGTTATTTTTCGGGATGTTTTTTGAGGGGGGGCATAGGAGACCAAGTTGTTTGGGGGTTTTTTCCTGTCTCTAACTCTGTTTCCCCACTGAAAAGGCAAAAAAGAATCTTCTTTAAGACATGATAAAGTGTTCTAGAAAGAATTATGCCAGAATATCTGTATGCCAGCTATGGCTGAGGGACAAGAGAGAGTGGAATCTTAAGCAGAGTTCAAGTTTATTTTTAACCTTTGGATTGCATCTGGCCACTGGAGCCAGATTGTAAACTCCAGAATTGCTGAGGCAGTGGCTGAGTATCAATGAGCCAGTGGTCTGGGCTGATGTTCAAAAGGAATATAATCTGAGCTAGAGGATTAGAGAATCAGCAAATTTATATGGTTTATACCACTACAGCATATGTATTTATTCATGTTAATCATTCTGCAACAGCCACCCTGCTCCCCATGCAAATCCACACATTTTCCAGTTTAAGCACTTTATCCTGACGATTGGGAAGAGTTTTTTCCCCTGAGATTTCACTGCAGTTTACCATGAGACACAGACTTCACTAAAACGGCAATGTCAAAAATGACATGGAAACTCAGGCAAGGACTCCTCTTATTTCACTTTCCCCAAACAAATGGTCACAAATACCACACAATCAGAGGATTGTTTCCAACCCAGAGCCTCATTTCACTATCACCCTATAAGATTATATGCTTATATATTTGTCCCCAGTTACCACTTGCTTCTCTGCAGAATTCCCTCTCCCCTGTCTCCTCTCAGTCTGTGTTATCCACCACCAGTGACTCACAAACAGCATTAACAACTCTTCCAGCCTTTTCTCAAGTTAGTCTGACAGAATTCGAAGAGATCCATCATTTTATATCCGTCCAACACAAATAATTTTGCTTTCTTTTGTTTGTAGCCGCCCACGGTGATGAAAACCTAGCCCTACTTCACACAGTGCTTTTCTGAGCTGTAATCTTCTAGAAGGCATCACTTTATCAAACTGCCTGAAACAACAGGTAAGGGGTCCTTAGAAAGGTATGGCTATGTTCCAGCAACATCTACTGAAACAGTATTTAATTTATTAATAACTTGTATTCTGACAGGAAAACAAATTCCTGCCTTAGCAACATAAACAATGTAAGTTTTCATAGGTCCGTATACTCAGTGGTGACATGCAGCACTTCTGTACTGCTCGAAACTTACCGAAATACTCACTTGTTAGTCTAAAGAAACATCCCACCCCCTTGCAGTCTCATACAGGTCGTGTTTTCTAAGGGATGATTGGCACTCTTTGCCAGAATTTGACCAAATTCAGTCAGATCGTATTTCACATACATTCTTCCGAAAACTCATTATCAAATCTAGACACAGGATACCTTAAATGACATCAAAATCAGCCATCACCTTCCTGAGCAGCTGCTGAACCCGGCCTGGCCACTTCACTATGGTTTCAGGGAAGACCTGATAGTCAGGGGTACAAAGAGAGGTTTAATACAAGACTGGGTTCTCAGCCTAAAACACGCATTTCTCTCCCTAGAAACCATGGAACAGAGTTACCTGGGCATGAGATGGGCAAGCACAGGCCTAAATTTGATATGTACTTAAGCCCAGCAAGCCTTTGCATTATCTGACATGTGTCTGCAGCAAAAGACACGTTTATGTGTTTCATGGCATCCTGGATGGAATGAATTATTTACTACAATGCCAAATTATTTCAATATTTTGACCACACATTTTATCCACATTGCTGGACAGTGTAAACTTGTTTGTTTATTCAGGCAAGAAATAAATGTACTGGAAAAGCCAACAAGAGTTGGGTACATGAACTTTTTTCTTTCACTGAGATTTCTAGAGAGATAAAAAGGGAAAGCAGGGAACTCAAAAGAATATTGCTACAGAATTAAGGCTGTTGGAATAGCTGGGTTTTATTACAACACTATAAATTTTATTTGGAGCTGCAGAAAGAAATTAATGATGAAAAAATCAGTATGAGAAAATGCTGAGGCTGTTGTGCATGGCAGAGGGAGGGGAACAAATTTGTTTGGATATTTCATGATTCATTCTTAGTTTCTATTTTCATTTTTTTTGCAATTAGGCTTAAACCAAAATATTTTCATAGCATTCCAAAGATGTTTTGAATGGCAGGAATAAATACATATGGCAAGGGAAGCTGGAGACATTTTTGCTTGCCATGTACTTAAAATATGTTTCACTATTACAGTGACAATCAAGTGTCACTACATTGTTATGCATGATGTTATCTCAGATGGGAAAATGAAATCACACAAACTGTTCTTGATTTTGAAGAAAACCAGTAAGTGACCAGATTTGATAAACACCACTGAAAGACACTGGAAAACATCTGCAGGGAATTTTCTCCTTTGGGTTCGGCTTGCAAAAATTGATAAATAATCATGTTATCCAAGAACATTAAATTAACACTGAAGTTGTTTGCCCATGTTTAGGTTATGAAATGTAGAGGAACCTTACAACAGTTTTGTACTTTGTAGATGCCACCCTTTTCTTTGAGCACAGACTGTTTATTAACAGTCTATTAATTTGATATATGCCCCTTTTTGGCCAGTACAGCAGGAGAAAAGCAATTAAATATAAAATGTTCGTTTCTAATCTGTGAAATGACTTCTGAGTCAGTAGCTTCAACAGGAGCCACAGGAAAAAAAATGAATTAAAATCATTCAGTCACCTCATGGAACTAAGAAAATATTTCTTATAATGACTTGACAATCCATGACAAGTCCTTTATGAGCTGAAGAATCCACTTATCTGTAGAAAAATAGCTTAGAACCTATAAAGCAACTCAGTTTTGGAAACTGATTCTTGCCAAATGGAATCCAATGTTCAGCCATCCATCAATAAATAAGCCTTCTGTAACAGAAAACAAATGACATCTTCTGAATCAAACAAGGGTGTGGGCAGAACGTTCCAGCTGGTGCTTTTTTGTACTCCAGGATATTTTCTTGAAATATGAAGCAGGAGCTGAGACTGCTGCAAGCTTTCAGGATTCACTCAACTGCCAGGAACAGTGGTAATCAACAAAGACTGCTGGGCTCTTCCAGCACATTTCAACAAACTCAGAAAAAACTCCCAGTTTAAAAATCATGCAACCTGAGGATTTGCATATATCTAAAATTTTTATTAATTTTGAAGTAAGATGAATAATTCCAAATTAATTTGCATCAGTTTGGCTCCAATTTACCTGTCAAATGCATTGTCTGAGCAATGGGGCAGCAGGTTGCTTTAGGAAATCTGCCTCTGACAGCTGGAGTACCTCCTCCAAAGCCTGGATAGCTGTTAATGTATTCCAATTTTTTTCCTTTTACTGGAAGTAGACAGTGAATTTCACCAGCTGGCAGAGAGTTCTAGAATTATATTGCTTATGACATTTATTGGTCAAGCTTCAGACTGGAGACCTGCAGAAGGCAGGGCTGGTTATGTTGACAGACCACTGCTTCCTTCTGATCATATTGAAAAAACCCCAGATAACAACTAAAAGAACCCAAATAACATTGCAGTTCCTCTTCCTTTACAGAAAAAACCTCTAACTGAGATGTTAAGACACAAATCAGCTTTGCAGAAAGGTATTGGGGTGTCCTGAAAGTGAGAAAATTCAGGAACGTGGTCATCTGCTGAGGCAGGCCAAACACACACACTGGGCTGAATTAAAAGGGTGCAACCATAATTTCAAAGGGAGTTTTCCAAATCAGAACTTATTTGCATTTTCTTGAGGGGAAAAGAACGGGGGAAAAAAAGCTGCTTAATGAATATCTTAATCTTCGTAACATGGCAGTCTGATGTTTTCATGGTTTTATGAGGCAAGTAATTGTTTACTTCTTTTTTCTTAGCTGCAACACAGCAAAGACATAAATTGTAGCATAAGCAATAAAAAAGTTTTCATAGTGATGAACTCAAATTCCTTAGAATATCAGCATTTTTTTCGTATTCTTTTTGGTTTGCTTTGACTCTATTTGCTGACAACTAATTTTTACATCAGTCCTCCCTTTCGTGCTAAGTTGCATTTAACAAGAAAAAAACCCCTCTGTGCAATTAAGGATCCTAGTTGTAAAAACCTTACCCAGTCTGCATTACAGAGAGCTGTATTTCTGTTAACTGGGGGGGGAAAAAAAAAGAAAAAAGAAAAAAGAGCTGGGTTTGTGGCTTTGGGGGCAGGGGGTTGGGGTGCTGTTTGTTTGTTTTGGGGTAGAGGCTGTTGTGGGCCTTATTTTCACCTGGTCACTTAAATATGCAGGTGCTCAGAAGAAAAATTGTGTTTGAGTTAACTTTAACTTAAGATTTACTACTTTCATGTTGCTCAAAACCCTGTAATTTTTCAGGGGAAATAATCCCTGCATGATCAAACACTTGTAGGTACCTCTTTCTCTGAAATAATGCCATTGGAAGAGAGATTGCAATACTTGATCTGAATGAAATTTTGTACAACCAGGCCTCCAAAGCTCATCCTGGAAACCCTGTGAGGTGAATTACAGGTAAATAAATGGGATTACAGACTGTGGGTCTCCATAGGTTTTACAGGAATCAAGAATGATGATTAGAATAAGTGTCCCATGTTTCTTTACCGGCTAAACTTTTGGGTTGTTTGTTTTGACCACAGTTGGAATAAGATCTTTAAATGTTGATATCTGAAGTGCTTTATTTTGACTTGTGAAAGTAGTACAAATAAAACATGGCGTTTCTTTCAAATGGCATTTCAGTCAGATTCATGTTTTTCGCCCTTCTGATCTGCTCCTTGAAAACGGAAGAAGGTTAAAAATGTTTTACATTTTCACTGTGCCAACTGAAACAAACCCAAATTTGAGCCATTAGCAAGTTGTGAGAGACCATCCAGAGAGATTTCACAAGGCTCCTGTCTATGGGAAAATATTTTCTTTTCTCTCTGTTCCGTGTGTGATCACCAGGCAGTGGCAGACATTCCAAACAGATGTCCGTGATTAGCAATCCCACAATTCCTGGTTGGAGGCTCGTGGTGTATTTACACCAATGTGCAGTTATTGCTTCAGGAGTGAATTTTAGCACAAATTCACCATTTTTGCTGAGGAGTTGCTTGGGTCATGTAGCAGGTATTCATGGTGAAAACCTATGCTTTTTCCAGAATATCTTCCTTGTTACCAGGTCTAAAAGCTTTCTTTTAGACTGTTTTCCATGGTATTGGATCCATATCTGGCAGACAAAACAGCCTGGTGTGCTTCTTAGGCAGAGCTTGACTTCATCTATCAAGATAATTTGGACTTTGCAGCCAGCCTGGCTTTATTTGCATCCTCAGTGAAGGGAAACAATAAAATATTGGGAATGCCAAGAACTTCGAGTCAGTCAGGTGTTGTTTCTTGTTTAGGAAATCTGAATCATCAGCTACTTGAGAAGCACCAGAGCTAATTAGTTCCAGCATCTCAGGAACAAATATTCTTATGCTAAGACACTAAAATATCAGTAGTGTGGCTCAGAACCCTGAAGTAAGAATTTGGTATCATGGGCCTGGTGGCACCTCATTGGTGTAATTTATGTTCGGGGCTTGAGGAGTTGGGGTTTTCCTGGTTTTGGGTAAGATATGAGACTAAAGATATAAACACCTCACAGAACACAGAAATTACTGTAATTTGCAGAAATATACCCCTCCTAACTCACTCCCCTTACTGACACTTTTGCTTCCGTATTTTCAGTCATTACATAAAAATATACATAAATCAAACATTTTATACTCAAGACATATTAAGAGAAATTTAATTTTGAATTCTTGCTCGTATAACTCTGTGCCTTGACAAAGTATCACCAGTGAATACTCACTTTAACTGTTCCCAACGAGTTAGGAACACACCTTTAGAAACATTACTTCATGTGCTTTATCCCTGTTTATCTTATCCCCACACTATCCTGGATTCAGTTTCCTCTGCCCTCTTTTGCTCCCCTCTGTGGTGAATGGTCTCTGGAAAATGCTGGGTGTGGAGAGATTTCCCTGCTCACTAGGGAAGAGAGGAGTTTTCCCATCCCAAGGAGTGCTGCTTGTTATTGTTCCTCACGCCCTTCTGAATCATAGAAAGGAACCCCCTGCTTCTCAATATCAGGCTTTTCAACACAGGACAAGTGAAAAAAAGGACTTAAAATCATGCCCTCTACCAAAAGTACCATTTTCCAGGCACATGGATAAACTCCACCCTGGATATCTGACCATGAATCTGTGATTTCTGTGGGAAATAGTCAGGCATGTTATGTACAGCAGATATAAAAAGCATAACTTTTGCCCCTCAAGTGAGGTCAGTTTATTGTGAAACCTCACAATTGCCTCTTCTTGCTTTCAATTAAACTTTGCACATTCATCCCCTTGATTCAGAGGGACTCAGCTCAGGCAGACTGCATGAAAACTGAACAATACAGACCTTATTCCATAAAACATCCAAATGAGCCACCCACTGTAAAAAATAGGAGAGCATATTGTACATTTTCGTGTGGACAAGGGGGATTCTACTTATTTTCATTTGGGATTTTTCACCAGGATCTCACACTCACTGCAAAGATGGGAAATAAATTAGGCTATATGAAACTGCAGAGGAGTTGCTGTTAAAAGGGTTTGATGTTTGTCTGCAGATCACGGAGCTGTCACAAACAAACTGGGGGAAATGCCAATGCAATATTCATCTGTGCAAAGATAGTATTTTTAAAATATAATAATCCTATTTTGAGAGTGAAATCACAGGTGATATGAGCTGTACAATAGACACATGATCTGGGAAAGCTTCATATTTTAGTCTTCCTATTTCTAGGAAGCAAGCCCCAGCCTTTCCTTCATTTGAACAGGATTTTTCTTCCAGAAGTTATTTCCTCTAGCTGCAATAGATTTAACACATGGTGGAGGGTGTACAAAGGGGAAAGAAAACAATACTGAAGCAACCATTCCCCCTTCTCTTTCTTCTATTTCTATAATACTTGCAGGGTAGGGAGGGAATAGAAACAGCTTAAAAACGGTTTTTTCCACAGTGTCTATCAATTTCATACCTGTTCAGGAAGGTATGAAATGATACGAACGCATTTTTTCTGAATTTCATCTCTGAGAATGCAAAAGACTCCTGCAGAGATTCTTAGAAAATTATATTTTTAAAGTGGATAAATATTTTTTCTCAATTCCACAGCAAATATCTTTCTACAATATTTGAGGCATAGCAGTTTCAATGAGAATGAGAACACTAACCAAACACAGAAATTATATCATTAAAAATATAGCAAATTCTACATTTTTAAAATCATGAATAATATACTGACAGAAACTTAAGTAAATTCTAGACAGGTACTTTGTAGTTTGTATTTAATTCCTTACATGTGATTCTTTAGTCTGTACAGCTCACCAATATTTTCCTGCAAAAAATACTTGATTCAAGACAGAGAAATCTTCTATGAGAAATTCAATACACTCAGTTTTTTTAACATGAATTCACCCACCCCCAATTATTATTATGAAAACTCAAGAGTAAATACATTCCTGTATGAAAGAACTTGGATTTTGAAGTTGAAAGTGTGATAAAACCTCAGAGATTTGATGGTAAGTTGTTACTAGAAATTGAGCAAATAGCAGTGAACACTGGGATGAAAATTAGTATCCGAAACACTCACACATTAAATCACAGAATTACAGAATCACTGAGCTTGGAAGAGACCTCTCAGGTCGAGTCCCAGCTGTGCCCGATCCCCACCTTGTCCTCTGCACAGAGCAGTGAGTGCCATGTCCAGTCCTTCCTTGGACACCTCCAGGGATGGGGACTCCAAACCTCCCTGGGCAGCCCCTGCCGATGCCTGACCTCCCTTTCCAGGAGGAAATTGCTCCTGGTGTCCAACCCGAGCCTCCCCTGGCCNAAATGACTCAGAACTGAACACAAGCCTGTGAGATTTCCTTCTACTAATTTCACTGAAAGCATTTTGGATACACAGCTACCAAAAATGCTGTTACATATGTGCTGTGATGGAACAGAACCCAAGCAACAAAGGGGAAAATGATAATTACACAACAAAAAAGTTGCAGAGACCCCAAAATAAATACAAACCAAGTGCGATCTTATTCAAGCATAAGAATTTTGCTGTTCTCTTCAACCACAGCCCTTGTTTAGGAAAAACAGCTACTGATTTATGCTGGTCAAGTTCTAATATTTGGAAATATGACTTTTAGTCATGTTGTTCAGAGGTCTCCCACATGAGAGTTTACCATCCCCTCAAGTCCCCATTTAAAAATTACAATTTATCTGCCTCTCTCCGTTCCGTTCACACTCTCCCCATTTTTCCACACTGAAGTTGTCTTGTGGAAGATGAACACTTTGATCACTCATGCACCTAATTCGATCAACCAACAGCATTTTGGGAGCAAGCATGCAAAAAATACCACACTAAGTGAAACCCACCCTTTGACCTTTAGCACACGTTGCTATTGCTCACTTTTATTTTCCCAGACTTCCGAAGCCCTTTCAGCTGTGACGAAAGCAGTGCTCGAGACCTGTGACTTCCACTTATTATTCCAGAGGATGTGTCAGGACAAAGCCGGATGTGGAAACTTCTGCTTTCACCAGGGGGAGGAGAGGGAAGGGGTGTTATCTTTTTCTAAGGTGAGAAGTGGGTCTCAGACAATAAACTTTACATAGGAAAAGTTATTCATCCCTGATGCTATTCCTGGGAGAGGGAGTGTGGTTAAAACTGCAGCTCTGACAAACTGCGTGTCAAACGCTGATAAAAATGCCAGTTTTCTTCTTCTAAGCCAAAACAGGAGATGTGACAGCAACCTTTAGGCTGCATGATTTCGTTTAAGATCAGGGCAACAAAGTCTACCCAATGAAAAAGGAGGATTGGTATCACAGATTGATTTTCAGTTGCTGGAACTTGCATTATTGTGAATGCTGTGATGATAATTTTTGACAGGTTTTCATGGAAGAATTATTTTCTGTCTGCTGCAGATATTCTCACAACTTTCAGCATCTAATAGTCCATCAGAAGCTGAAGCATTGCCTTTCCTTATTTGCGCCTTGCAATATTTCACACCTATAGAACAAGTTTGATAAAAAAACCCAGCAAACCCTCTGTACACCTTAGTGCAATGGGCAGGAATTACCAAGAAATCACTCATAGATATGAGATTATTATAAAGAACCTGCCCCCACAGTGTGGAAGAAGGATCCGAAACATTTCTGACCTGTCCCTGACAGCAACCCCCAGAAAAGGAGCAGCCAGCTGCAGGTAAGGGGTTGACACAGTTCTGAAAATGCCTCAATTTTTGCCAACCCAGGCTGAAGCAGAGTGTGTGAGCATGTCAGGTATCCAGGGAATAATCTCCGGGTTAGATCTGGCTTCCTGATACCACCCCAGAGGGTTTCAAACAGGCAAGAACACGAAATAATCTGACCCACTCTACATGCAGTGACTGCATCCACAGTTAACAGAGGGTATGGAAATGCACCTAAGATTTTCTGCCAGCTAATAACTGACATCATATTCCATATTCTGTTTCCCTGAGGGCATTGGCTCTTCATTTGTCAAATGCTGTCCCATTTTATAACCAGGATTTTGAATGTCCAACCTTTTCCACACACACAAATCCTAGAAAAGAAGAGTCTTCCTATCTTATCTTCCCATGTAGGTAAACTCTCCCAAAGGAACAAACTAAAAGTTGAGATAACACACAAGACTTTGGACTCTTATTCAGGTGTCAGACCACATGAGATGTTAAAAGGTTTGGGGAAAGATGTATTTTGAGTTAGATGTGGTAAAAAACCATCACATAATACCTAGCCCCAAGAAATTCAGTCTCATTACACAGCACAGAATAAGAAGGTGAGACAAACAGAACAGGAGCGGATTTATGATGCTAAGGAAACGTTAATGCGAAAATTTGGAAGAGAAAAGACACGCCATCACCTAATACAAGGGTATCTCTTTCTTGTTAAATATAAGTGATGATAGTGAAGGGTATTGCACAGTTTCTCCTCAAAAGCAAATTTTAAAATGAGTAAAGTGAACTGTGAGATTCTCAGGAGAGCGACCAGAAAGCTGAGAGCCCCTTCAGGTAAAATGTCTGAAGGAATTTGATCGATGCACAATGACAAAGTTCTATTTAATTGCATCAAAGGGCTGGGCCAATTAAAGAAATCATATGATCAGAGTTGAAAAATAGGAGTGTGATCACATCATATGTTTAAGAATAAAAATTAGGGAAACATTAGAGGAAAGATATAGAGGGGAAATAGCAATAGTCACAGTCCGAATGTCAAGCTGGCAGTCCTCAGTGCTTCAGCACCCTCGACAGAAACACCCAGCAAATGCTGGTTACTTAGTTTTGGTTGTAAACTTAATTATTGGGGTGGCATATTGGCATGGCAGTCCTGGATAAGATCTGGTGGAGGAGGTACTCAAAGTTAAGAATTCCTAATTTTCCAGTTCCAGGGTGTTCCTGTTGCAGCTCAGACAAGGGAGGAAAGGGAAGCCTGGAAGCAGAAAAGCAAGGACTGGTGGATCACACTTAGTTAAATCAATTTATTTGGAAGTATTTTGTGACAGCAGCGACTTAGAGATTTACATGAGTCCACAGGCTGTGACAGATCACGTGTGGGACAAGAACCATCTGTGTTCAGATCCACACATTCACATGTGTTTGTGTGCTGAATAAAGGGACATAAATGGTCCTTGTTTGTCTGTTCAGCAACTCCTCACTGCTCCTGCACAATTGTTGCCTCTCCCAGATGATGCCGAGCACACCACAACCACGTGCAATGCTTTGCTGTTACTCAGGGTTGAAAATATGTAAGTTCAGACCTAATTTTGCTTCCTGCACAGCTGCAAGGATGATTTTTTTCCGTTTGCCTTCTGCCTCACAGGAGAAGGTTTGAATCTTCTCACCACACTGTAAACACCCAGCGTACAAAACAGAGGGATGACTAAAACAGTGACAACAGCCCTCAGCAATGAGAAGTAAAGAGAAGTCTGCATCTGGAAGGACAGGATGAAAATATTCCTCATAAAGAACTCTCAAACAAAAACATTAAGTTTAACTCAGCCAGGAGTAGAGATTTTAGGAACCAAGTATGACTGTCTTTTTTATTTCAGAGTCTTAATTTCAAGGGGGGTTTAAAGTGATTTTGTCTACATCTCTTAACACATAGATCATTAGTCCATTACCTCCTTCCATGTTTAGAAAAGACATTTTACATTTAATTTTTAACATTGCAATAAACCTAAACTTAGAGCAAGGTCAAATATTGCCTTCAGGGTCTTGTTTCTGGAAAAACCTTAAAAATCTCAAATTTTCAGAAAAAAATTGACTCCATATAGATTTAAAAGCCAGTTGAAGGACTAATTTCCTTTCACAGCACACAAATACTTGCACTTAAAAAACCCCCAAGAAACAACAGGTTTAACAACAGGTTTATGGAATAATAACTGCCTTCACACCTGTCTTACCACAAGCCAGAGCTTCTCCTCACTGACACCCTTGAAACCATTCCACACCAATGAGTTAAAGTTCATCTCAGACAAGGATCAGGGGCCTGCTTCTGCCAGCTTGTGGCTTCTGTAAAAGCAGTGGGAATGTTTTGTAGCTCCATACCTGAAGTATGCGCCATGGCAGCTTTTTAATAAACCAATCAGGGCACAAGCTTTCTTTTCTGAGTGAAAACCTGGGAGAGGGAAAAACTGTTGTCTGCTGGGAAAAGACTCCAACATTTCTGAGGACAAGAATCCTCAAACCTTGTTTACAGCAAGTGATGCAATATTTTTGCTCAGTTTTTCAAAATAACCTCAGGATGATGTTCCAGCAGCTCTCTGAACCCTCACAGCCACAGCTGCCAAGCAGTTTGTGCTCATCCCATGGCTGGAATTCTGGTTTCAGACAGGGAAACTGTGGGTGAGGTAGGCAAGTTTCCATGGAAACCTGCCTAGTTTCTGCCAGGAGGAGCTAAACGAAAACAACTTTTTTTTTCCCAGAGTATGTTTGATGATTTTGACTCAGCATTTTTCCAACAGTTCTATTAATAAACCCCCAAGATTTGTACCTGGGGGCTACTGACAGAGCAACACACTGATCTCAGAGTGAATGACTCTGCTCCTGCCTTTCTTATCAGCAGTTTATCTCAAAGACATCATTCTTTCCACCTGGGCAAACCCTTGACACTCTTCTACATAATGTCTGTGCATGTGTGTGTGTACACACACACAAGTCCCAAAAAATCCCATCTTAAAGAATAAACTTTCAGTGTCTTACCTCCAACATTGATTTGGTAGTTTTAGAGGAAGGATTACAGAATTATTCTACTGACATGATTTCTCCCAGCTCTGCAATCTGGGTTTTTATCTTTCACTGGATTTTTTTCCGCCCTGCATCTTGTTTAATTTTTTTTCTCTTTGTGGGTGGGGTGATGGGAGGTAAAATTAGATTTTACCACCATGAAATTTACTCATTCTACACCTGAGAACCCCCAGGGCTGATCCTATAACATGTTGCTTCCAGGGTGCTCCTTTAGTTTAGATGGAAAAGAGGAGCAACATGAATGGCTGATAGTCTTTGTGCATTAATAATTATGAAAGAATGCAAGCTCACTTAAATATTAGGAATTATGTGTTTTAAGCCTTTCTGTAAGCAAAATTCTGTAAAGATTCCACTGACTCTTGATGAAATGGAAAGGATTATGGTTCTGTCTGTACTGAGAAGTATTCAAAAATGGCTTTAAGAGCAACTTTTCTGGTAAGACAGATTATACAATTAGACTCAAATCCTTACATGATGCTTTTCACCGACATTTAGGAATTCGCAGAAATAACAACCCCTTTAAAACCTTAATAGCTTTCAGAAATATAGATGGAATAATAGAATTATAGAATGGCCTAGTGTGGAAGGGACCTTACGGATCATCCAGTGCCACCCTTGCCATGGGCAGGGACACCTTCCACTATCCCAGGGTGCTCCAAGCCCCCTCCAACCTGGCCTCGGACACTTCCAGGGATGAGGAAGCCACAGAACATCTGGAAACCTCTTTTCCAGGCTGAACAATTTAATTAGAGTGAAAAAACGGTAAAGGCAAAAGAACAGCCACTGTTCAATCACTTACATTAAAGGCGCATATGACAGAGCAGAAAATGTAAATAAAAAAGCTGGACGCTGTTGTGCTGCCAATGAATTCTTGCATCATTGCAAAGTATCATGCAAACTGCAACAGGAGATAAAACTTTGCCAGAGTGTGTGCTTAAAGACTTGGCACCAGCCTAATTTCATTTAATTACTGCGCTTAATCATATAAAAAGCATGCAGAGCAGTAGGATATCATTTCTATCATATCTGACGTCAGCAGCTTCAGACAGATAAAGAGATATTTCTTGGTGTCTCATCCCCTCAAGGTCTTTTCAGTTCAGAGCAAAGGATTCCTTGGAGTATCAAACCCAACAAAAACTTAGTTAAGATTTGGATAGGTGCTGGAAATGAGGTTGTCAGTTTTCAGCCAGGGAATTGCAGTTTTTTCCTATATAAAAATGAGGCTGGAAGTTCAAAGAGGAAGTAACAAGATTACTTTGGCACTCAGGATTCCAAGCCTGTTTCTTCTCTTTCAGACTGGAGCACTCCAGCTTTTATTTGGGAAAGTGAGTTGTGATAATCCCAAGTGACTTAACTGCACCACCAATGTTTATCTTGCTATCTACCCTCTCTAGGTAAATAGTCTGTATAGAGACAAATTGTGTAATGACAATAAATTTAATTTCCAGGCTGATTCTAAGACTTGTTCTGCTGTATTTTATCTTCCAACAAGGGAAATAGGCTTCCTCCCTTCTTTCAAAATCTTCCCATACAATTTTCTACTTGATATGTCCAAAATGAAGCTTTTACTTAAAATTACTTTGCAGAGATACTTCTACACACAGGATCTGGTTGGAACATGAAGTTGTTTCAATGTTAACAAAATATTCACCCTCCCTTTTTCAGCAAGTTACAAAATAGCTGTTTCTGGAAAAAAAAAAAAAGACCAGGTGGGAGCAAGCAAGGAGAGAGAAAGAAAAAGTAGAAATACATTCCTTTGAAGCATCGTGAAAATTACATGCACCAGCTTGTATTACTATGAAAATGTTCTCTTTCTTGTCCTTTTGGCATCTCTTTTGTTAACAGGTTTTGTTATTTACAAACTAATCACCAATAAGCACTTAGACATTTCTGCTAAACACATGTTGTTTTGTTTAAGTGAGATGTGTTATGACCCCAGCATCTACACCCAGTATTGCAAATTCAATTTTACTCCTGGTTATTTTCAAAGCAGACTCCCATGCTGAATTTCTTATTTACCACTATAAAAACTTGGTTATGATTAACCTTCTCTCGCCTTGGTAATTACTCACAGACTGCCAAATATTTCAAGTTGACCTTCAATAAAATGCTTTGTTAATTATGGAATACACAACAGTTTTGCTTCCTGTTCACCTTCCAAAAACCAAGAGAGCAGATCCCCTCTGTTGTACATCACAGAGTGGGGGAAGAATGTGTTGAGAAAGAGCCAGAGAGATTTTATCTCTCTGGAATAAAGCCTCATCTACACAGAATTCTGTCACATCATGTGGGTGGGATTGTATTTTAATATCTCTCAGACTCTTCTGGGCTTCTTGTCTCACAGTCCTTTTTTCACCTTATTCTCTCTCAAAACATTGGATTAATTCAGTACCTTAGAATGGGAAACGCATATGAATTGTCTGAAAAAACACACCAATAATTCCTTCCACAGCTTTATGGAATTCAGATGACCCAGAGCTCTCTCCACTGGGCGTGTCTGAACAATCAAGCAGTTGAGGTTGGAAGGGTACAGGGAGAAAATATCTAATACTGCCATCTGTAAACTTAAATTGTGGCTAAACTAAAAAAAAAATCTCTTAGGAAAATAGTTTCCTTATCTAACTTAGCAAGATGCAAAAGCACCAGGAGAGGTTTAACATTCAGTTGGATGTATTTCCACACTTTTCCATGACAAGCAGGAAGATGGTGTGGTGGAAATGCCAGGAAATCTCTCTTGTTTAAAGAAGAAATGTACAAAGATGCAAATATTACCCACTGTGCAGAATGAGAGGTTCCTATGAAGCTGTGCCTGTTCAGACGCAGGTTTAGATGGGTATTTACAACAATGAAGAGTAAAATAAGGTATTTTTAATATTCAAAGGCATACTCCTGTAGCATATACTATGGCGGTTTTTAAGCCCAAACCAAACTTTTCGAAGCCCAGAAATTACCTGGATTACTTAGGAGTCAAAGTGGGAAACATTTTTCGACTCAGAGTTGAAAATTTGTTTCTCCTGATCGCAAAATCCTGGTTCTATCCCAGGGAAGACAGCTATTATAGAACACATGAAAAAATTAATTTTCTAAAATTGAACTGAAAATTTCCTTTAGGTGTAGTGGTTATTACCAGCAGCTACAGCCCTTCTTCACTAATACAGAAACTTCTTACTGCAGTTCAATCTACTTTGCCCAGAAATTTAAGAATTAATTGTTGTTCCACAAGCAACAGAACTGGGGAAAGAATGTTTGTTTATTAGATAAAGGTCATGCAAATATGGTAGAACCTGTATGGACCAGCTTACTTCTTGTCTCACCTATTAAATTATGCTTAAACCGAAAAGATATTAAATTATAAATGTATACGTTAATAGAAAGGTGAGCTATATTTTTACTCACACCTCCAAAGGACTGTAATATTAAAAAAAACCAAAAAAAGAAAAAACAGAAGAAGTGATTGTGCAGAACAAGAAGATCATATTTTCCTGATTTGTCATGTATTCATCTGCAACCTGTACAGAAGATACCTCACTCTAGAATTTCCGTTATTTATTTTCAGGGGTGGAAATTCTGACTCTGATTTCATTCCTTTCTCCTCATAACCCCAGGCCCTTTTCCACCTTTTCACCACCCTGGGAATGTTCTTGATAACTTCACTAAAACCTGCAAAATGCCCCAAAAAGTTCATTTAAAATCTGAAAGTGTTTGCCTCAAATTCCCTGAGCACTTATTGATTTCAACACATCTTCAGGTACACTTAAATAATTTATTCAAAGTCGTATTTTTCTGCACTATTTTATGGGGGGAAGGGAAAAATTTTTACCCAGAAGATCAAAAGAGAAACGATGACATCTTTGCACAACGACTAATGGAAAAAAAACAGCCACACATAAAATCTTGGCTTCAATCTCCTGCTTTTCAAGGTGAAAGTAACATGGAAAAAATTAGCCAGTGATAAGATTTCATCCAGGATCTGAAATTCCAAGTGAGATTATTGATTGGCTTCTGAGACGCTGAAATGTTAGTGCCTCTGCGCTAGAATTGAAGAGATAAGGGGAACAGTGAAGGAGATAAAGCTTCTTCCCTAATCTGAGGGAGTTTGGGGTTTATGTTTAGTCAGAAACCCACATGAGCTGAGCTTATTCAGGATGTTAATGTTGGCTGTGTTGATGTTTTCTTTGATTGTGGTGATTTCATTTCAAGGAAATGCAATTAAGTACCAGTCAGACTCATATCTCAGAGTTGCCCCCTGCTTTCACTTTTTCAATATTTAATAGGTACTTGAAAAAGCCAGCAAGTGCTCTAAAGTACAGAGGGGAAATGGGAGGAAAACTAAAATCCTTCACAAAAGATCCGTTCATGGGATCTCTTCATGTTCTGTACCATCACTTCTAGAAGCAAACTAAATAAGAAATAAAAAAAAATAAAAAAAACCCCCAAAACAAAACCAAACAACAACAAAAAACCCCACCAAAACCCCAAAAAGGCAAAAAATCCCAAATGTTCTTTATTCCTCCTGGGAGTGGCTGCTTCTCCTAAACTGCCATCTGAAAACCACTCCCAGCACCTGTGCACTGTTTCCTCACCCAGTGGCAGCAGCTGAGCTGCTCTCTCAACTCCTCACGGGACTGGGACCTCTTTTGCAGGACCTTTAACTCAAAAAAAAGCCCATTAATGTAAAAAAAAAAATCAAATAGAATTCTGGAACACTGGGAAACAGACCAGTTATTCTCTCTCTCACATCCCAAATTTGATGCAATTATGTCCTATCAGGAAAGAACAGGTTTCCTACCCAATGAGGGGATTTTGAGGGTGAAAAACAATTCGCCAGACACTTAACAATCCTATTAATTATCTATGAAGGTATTTTATTTAGCCCTCTCACATATTTAGAATACATTAACACTCTGATAACATACTGTTGCATCTCCATATGGCACTGAGAGAAGGGGATTGATGCTGATCAGCTGGAATTACAGAATATCTCGAGTTGGAAAGGATCCATAATAATCAAGCCCAACTCTCTGCTCTTCACAGAACTACCCAAAACTCAACCATCACTAGAGAAGGTCATCCAAATGCTCCTTGAGCTTATGTAAGTTCTAGATCTGCTTTATAAATATCGTATCTACCTAGATATAAAATACAGTTTTTATATTTGTAGCCTAGAACCCCCAAAAGACTAAAGGAAAAATTCTGAAGGTAGGAGATTCAGGATTGGGTTTTCTCAGCTAAGGATCTTCAGAATGGAAACACTGGTATGCAGGGGTTTCAAATATCTTCACTATTAAAAGTTCTAGAACAGTGAACTTCTTATCTCAGGAGAGAAGCTGATCAGTTTCCCTTCAAGTTTATTAAAGTTGGGGAAGAGATTTCTCCAGGTCTAACCTTGCTGCTCCTCAAAGCAGAGCGCTGTCACATGGATGGAAAGCTGTTCTCTGACAGTTACACTGCAACTGGAGCGTACAAACCCTCTCTTGTCCAAGACTCCAGCGATTTGAGTCCACTAAAACGTGGATCTGACCTCCAGGAAGCCTTTTTGGATGGTTTTCCAGTGTATAAATACTCATCAGACTGTGCTGAAATGTGAAGAATGGGGTTTTTCTGCCTGCACTAACTACCTAAAGGAGCCCTACAATCCTAAATCTCACAGATTCATCTCCCCTTCCCCACATCCTCTCTTCCCACCACTCACAATGGCCAGCAAATTCAGGAGTGTCTGTGACCTGCCTGGGAACTGCAGTAGCTGCAGTGTGTGCTTCGTTGACAAAAATCACTGCATTTCTGGGCAGAGCTGTGTATTTAGAAGGTGACAAGGACCCTTCCCACCGGATGCAGCCACTCTTGTTAGATAAGAACACTTTGTTGGGATAAACTTGGGTTGTTTTTATCCAGTTGAACTCTCCACGTATTTTGCCTCAGCCTTTAAGTGGTACCTTTAAACCTTCTCTGCTCTGCTGCTTCTGAAGCAGTGAATCTTGAAAGACCTCTCCCCAGCGACAGGATCTCTCCCCAAACTGAGCAGGAAAGACAGGCAGTGCTTCCTAGGAACAGGATTTACCTCCAGGCAGGGTCAGAGTGCTCCTGGCAGTCCCCCCCTTCTAGTGACAGCACAGTCCCAATGAATTCTCCCTTTAGGCCCAGACTGATGGAGATTGATAATTCCCTGTTTCAGTGGCCCTTCAGCCCTCGGGTGAAGATGGTCTCGAATATTAATGCTGGGCTGTAAAAATGTAGTTTAGCTCAGCTGGGAAACTCCAGAGTAAGTAAACACAATAATTTGTTTCAAAGAGGAACTTATCCTCACTTTGGATGCCTGTGTTGTGTTAGGTGAGTCCTACTCCGAGACTCTCCAGTGACACCTAACTGAACTTTTATTTAGAGAGTGTTCCACGTCTTGACTTGGTTTCCTCTTCTGAGTTTTGTAATTTTGCTAAGAAGAGACAGATCGGGTTTCTGATTCTAAATCAGAAGGTTACTTGCTTAGAAGGAGTGAGTCATACAAACTTCACAGGAAAAGCTAAGAAAACAAAAATCCTCAAGAAAACCCCAGCAGCAGGTGGATTTCTCTCACAGCTGTTCCAAGGAGTTTGTAGTTGTACAGTCCAGTTACATATTTATGCCTCTCAAGCATTGCTTCCTTAGTGGCAGATTGTAATGAAATAAAATATGAAATATGAACTATATAAATACCTTGCAGGAATAAGTAGGATTAACAGTCATTTGTATAACAAAACACAACAAATCTTATAATTCCTCAGAAATTTTAACCACAAAAGCAAGTGATTAATAACTGATGGGTGTTGAAATTAGAAGAGCTACAACATCCAGTTCTTATGCTCACTGAATGAGTATCAATGCCAACTAAAATCAGTTGCTGATTAATAAAAAAAAAGTCCAAAAGGACTTTTATGCTAATTATAGATGCAAGACAAGGTTTTTGGCAAATAACATCAAATATATAGAAACAGGGATACTCCACAGCACCAGAGGGATGGCAAACAGAGGAGAGAAGTCACTTTGGGACCTGCAGCAGCAGTGTCCCGGTGCGGACAAGGTCCCAGAACTATGGTGTACCCTGTGGGCCACCAGTCAGAGGTACAGGAAGCCCTGAGAATGATGTACCCAGCCCATGAATTTCCCTGCGTGGACACCAGCAGGTGCTGGGTTATTGCGAGTGCACAGGTGTTAAAAGCACGAGCAGACGTTTCTAATGTCAGGATTGCCTGAAAGCAGCAGCCCTAAAAGCTCACCTTTGATTAACAGCTCATCAGTGCCAAACAAGCATGCGAAATGATGGATGCTCCTGCAGCCCCCAGTCGTGGGAAATAGCGCCCAGCTATAATTGCAGTCTGTATTTCACACACCCCCCAGACTGTGAGTGCTGGCTGCAGAGAGAGAAAGAGCAGGAAAACATTGCCCAGTTGTTACAACCACTCTTCTGCTTGTGCTACATTGCCCTCTGCCCTCCAGACAGAGCTGCCTTTCAGAGGAGAAGCCAGGGCACGATGCCAGCCCCAGTCCTTTGGCCCGTGCTGGTTCCCAGTGTTTAATCCATGCAGAGAGGGAGACAAGCAATTTGAGAGGCTGTGAAATGCTCGGGAAGATAAAGTGGGCTGTGGATTTATTAACTCACTTTTCTTCCTGAGAACTGCTGGCCTTTCATGATCAGCCAAAATATGAACCCTGAGAGCTCCGCTACAGGGAAATTTGCAGCATGCTGGCATTTGTTCTACAGAGAGCAAGAGCTTACAGAATTCCAGCCTCCTGGGTTTCTAGGGAGAGGGATATTGTATAGGGCTTTCTTCTCTGTGTTCCTAATTCGTATTGCCCATCAAATCACACAGCAGCACAATAGGAACCAAGTGCAGAAAGGACACAGTTACCTTGAGTTCACAGCTGCAAAAGGACTTTATCTCCTTTGCTCCCTTCCCCTGCAGAAAGAAACTCTACTTTCTGGAGTACAGCACCATGTCCTACTGAGCCAAGCTTTATCACTTGTTTATCACTTAGGCTCAATATCAGATTTAACTGAAGAGCTGTGTAAACTCAAAGTGAAGGTGGGAGGTCTCAAATCTGTATGACCTATTTTTTTTTAATCATCCCAACAACAAACTGAGGAGACTTGATAAACACTCCTAATCCACACATCTGAAAATCAATAAAATCTATTATGAGCTAATCAAACAGACACAAAACAGGGAAGTTTCTTAGCTTTTCTGCTCTCTAAGAGTGGAGTTTGTATTTTAAATATAAAAATTCATCTATGCTGAATTGGAGCTTGAAATACAGAGGTAACTTGGGTGGGGTGAGGGAGAATGAGGAGTGGTGGGCACATGACAGCTTTTCCCAAGCTTGCCACGTGAAAGAAGTGATATTGTGGAATTATCACATGAATCACAAAATAATTGAATGCCTGCTTCTTAATTTGGATGGAAAGACCAGGGATGCAGATGAGTTCCCTGTACACCTTATTCCTGTTTTATCATCATCCCAAGCACAAAGTTTACTGTTGGAATTTTGTTGCTCATTTCCAAAACACAGTGCCAGCCAGGTGCAAGCGGGCACTGAAGTGGTGCTGATGTGAAAAATGCAGCAGTGAAAAGACCGCAGGAATTTCCCTGGTGCTGCTCTACGCAGCAGCAATGAAAATTATGGGCCCAACTCCCACAAAAGCTTAATACGGCCTAGAGACTGAAGAAAGAGAGAAGTCTGGAAAGGGCTTGATACCAAATTATCTTTTTTTCTTTCATATTAAAGTAAATTGCGTTTAAACACTGTGAATAAATTATCTTTTACAAATGTATTCGCTTAAGGAAATAAGTTAGAACATTTAGTTTTTTAAATATCCTAACCAGTGTGATCACTTCATCTACTATTTCTGTTAGATTTTCACGAGAATTATCCAAATGTAATGGCTTTTTAAAAACATTTTTCTGACATCTACTGTAAATCTTTATAGACTTATATTTAATTCTGTATGGAAAGGAAAATAATTTATCTGCTGAATGGTGCAGGAAAATTGTTTTTGAGAACTTTTCCATTATAACTGTTATCTTCCAGGTGAGTATATCTGCATGCTGTTGATTTTTGTTGAGAGGGGGTCAATGAAATGGCAATAATCAGCTTGCAGTCAGCTTTCAGTGACTTCCTGGATTACATTTCAAATCCACAAAGCAATCATGAGGCATAAAGTCACCGTTTGTCTCCATCCAGGCTCCTGACCTTTAGATTACCCATTAAAGAGAGGAAGACCAGTTCCTACCCATGTTTTGGCAACAGGAGACATTTTCCTGCTCTAAATGCATATTTATTCTGCACAAGTTGCAGCCCAAGTGACGTCCATCTGATTTGGAGGCTTCCTTCCTCTTTACTGGAATAGGAAGCACATAATTGTGGGCTGGCCCATTAATTAGTTTTGAGTGAGTAGATTGGAAGGGAGGAAAGCACTGTCTGCATAGATGGAAATGTTGGACTGGAGATAACCACTGAGAGAGGATAAAGCGATGTGCTGCACCTTCATGGCTTTTGATTGGGCACATTAGGGACCGAAATGGAATCAAATCTAACTGAAGAAAGTGACATGTGACAGCTTTGGTTGCACTTTTCCTTTATCTAGTACACAAATTAAATGCTGGGAAAAAAAGGAAGAAGAGCACACTTTACTTGACCTTCAATAAAGTAGAGAAGTCTGTCTCAGATTATAGAGCCCATGATGGCCAAGAAAATTAAATGCCAATTTTTTAATTGGCGTTTCCGAAGAGTAACTGCTCGTGAAAGGCTCCAAAAGTGGAGTAAATTTGGCAGTCAGGCCCAAATGCTGTGCAGCAGAGGGATGCCAAAGGAACTGTGAGGAGATTTCTGGAAAAACTGGTCCAGAGGGAAAGGAAGTGAACTCCAGACATCTTTTTATGACCATTGGGCCACAGATACACGGTGGAAGCTCATCTGCAGCTCTTTTACTGTGCAGAAGGCCCTGAAGTCAGGAAAACTCAGCATCAAAAGAACACAACGCAAACCTCAGGTGACACAGAAGATGCTCGTGTATATCCGCAGCAGGATCAGTGCTAGTTAAATTCTTCATTTTCCCCATGTGTGAGTCTTGAGGGAATGTCTAGAGATGAATAACACATTACATCCCTCTCTTCCCTAGAACTGCGAGGTTTTTAACCGAGAAAAGTTCTTCATTGCAAGAAATAAGAGACTCAAAATCTATGTCACTGTTGTTGCAGTGAGGCAATAGAAACCACAGCTCTCCCAGCTTCCTGTTCCCCCAATTCCCTTTAAGTGAATCCCACTTCAGATGAAATCCATGCAAGTCAGTGCCAAAAGTTAAAGTTTGTACACCCTACATACGTTTATACATATCCTATAAACTATGTAGGTGGCCCTCTTGGGTTTGGTTACATTTTGGACTGATAGTAAAACAAGAAAAGTTCTTTTAAAGCACAATTAAGTAGAAAAGAAAACTACAGAGAGGGCAGGAAGGCAGTTGGGACTCTATTAAACACATGTGGAAGTGAAAGGACCGACCCAAGCCTAAACAAGTGTTGGAAAAACGAAAGTGGGAGAAACCGTGTTGGAGGCCAGGCCACATCAGGAGTGGTTTTGCCGCAGGGAGGAAAAATGAGTAGGAGGAAAGACCTGTGTACACAGTGTTTTCACTCAGATTTGTTCCTGAATTTTAAGTGTTCTGGCTCTGTCTCTGGAAACGGGACGAATATTTGGGAACTCACACTTTTAAATGAATGAGCACGCTGGAGTTGCTGTGCACATTCCAGTACCCGACCCACCCATGGCCCTCCCTGTCTGGCCTTTGGATCAGAGATGGAGCTGAACCAGTGCAGGCCTTTCCCTGGGTTTTGCTTTAAAAATGATGTGAACACCTTGTTCTTCAGGTTCTAAAAGAGCAGACCACTCTGCTAAACACATATTTACAATTACTTATTTTCAATTAAACCTGAAGAGAGTAACTATCCCAGAACAAGGGGTGAGTATTGGCAACGTTGTTTTACTGCTTTCCTGGCTACCAAATATGCAAAAAACCATGTACTGGGTGGCCTGTAAAGAAATTACAAGAAGAAATGCGATAAATTATGTTTGTCATCATTAGTGGTGGAAAAGTCTGCGTATTTCTGTGCAAAACCAAGTACAGAATGAAAAATACATTGGCATGAAAAGCGCAAGAGATACAAGGGGCAGGAGGAAAGACTGAGTGATAAAGAGGGTGATAATTTGTTTTCAAATACGTAAAGTGACACTGCAAGAACAAAGAGAATAAGGTACACTCCATGTCTAATGGATTTAGGATTTGAGGTGACAAAGAAACTGCAGCAAGAGATACTCAATACCCAAGAGGAGGAAATGTAAAATGCCCACATTTTCACAGTGATTACTATGAAGGAATCGAACAGATTCCCTGGACGGGGTGTAAAATGTTTGTTACAGAATACCTTTAAATATAAACTAAATACCTCTTAACCCCACCTGTGCTCAAGGCAATGGGATGGTCCAGAAGACACCTTGATATCCCTCCTTGTGCTGCAATTTAGTGATTTTCAGAACACTTGCTGATATTTCTCATTTTAAAATGAAAAAAAGCATCCTCTTCACATAGCCTCATGTCCCACTTCAATTCTTCACTGATTAAACATCTCCCAGTAGCTGCTGCCAATCTATTTCCCCTCAGACTGAATGATGACCCAAATCCTACACTCTGACGTACATGGACATGCACCTCCCTCACATATTTATAAATTGCATGTCAAATTTGTCACATATTATAAAAGGAGGCACAGGTTGGATCTTTGGATATGCAAAATGAAAAATAAGTTGAAGATAAAAATGTAAAAAACCAATTAAAAATGTACCAGCATAAACAAATTGTTTTTATATGGGAATACTTATTAATGCTACTGTCTTTAAGCTTTTTGTTAATATGTCACTGGATTAAGTTAAAACACTTTCCAATCACCATTCTGAAAATAAATATATTTATGTATGAATAGGAACTAAAAAAGAAATTTAAAAAAAGAATTCAAAGCCCAGTATTTTTAGGCAAGGCGTAGGTTTCAAGGTTAGCTGTAAATTTTGTAGCCAACTCACACACATTCACTGCTACAAGCAAAGCCTCACAAGAGGCCATACTGAAATATTTAACAGGCTGTAGGTTGTCCTGTTTCAAGATAATGGTTTGGCAATGCCTAACAACCCCAAATCTTAGTAACTCAAGGTTATGAAACAGTTGAAAGAGTACATTCCATTCTAAAAGGTTGTCATTTAAGGCATCTGTGATTCTTGGATACTTTCGTTGCCATACTACCACTTAAAATTTAAGTTGAAATGTGCAGGTTTTGCCCTTACTAAATTCTTCTGCTGGTTTTAAGCATTAGTATGTGACCAAAAGTTGTTTTTTAGTCTCTGACCTCTGGAAAGCATTTCTGCAGTTTACCAGTGAAAAGAGATAAAGCCACTCTCGCTCCCCCCTCCTCCTTACCCGACACAATTTCCTGAGGTTTAAAAGTGGTGCACTCACACATCTCAGTGCAGAAACAGCACAGACTCTTTTCTCCCTGCTCTGTTCACATTTTTCTGATTTGTACACTGATCCGCTCCAGTAGAAGGAAATTGTGTCCTACATGTGACCTCACAGTCCAGTAAGTTATTTGCTTCCCTTTCTGTCAAAGGCTGAAACATCCATACAAATATGAGCATCCCAAAGGCAGCTGAGATCTGTATTTGTGTCTATAGCTTTGGGGTATCAGCTATAACAGAGAATGCTTGCAATCTATTGGATTTTGGGTCAGAATCTGATCTCTTTCCAGAATCAAGGTCTTTGTAGAAGTGAAATCAGATTGGAGACTGACATAACTTTAAAAGAAGCATCTATTAAAAGAAGCAGTTATTTGCCGTACAGAAACCACTGTAATGAGATGTGCTGTGCACTCCTGGCATGTTCATGAGTTCAAAAACATCACCCTGAAGATATTCCGGACAAGATTTTTGAGGCCAGAGCTGTTACAGAGTGCACTACCCTGAGTGTGATAACAACACTGCCTTAACTCTCTTTGCCAAATACCAGATTCTTTGCCACTCTTCCTTCTGAGGTGGTAAAGGGGCTGTGGGACACAGCAAGAAATCCTGGTTTTACACTTTCTGATTTGGCTCTGATTTTTATGCTGCACCTACCCCGAACTACTGGAAAAGGCTGTGTAGAATGAAAAAATAAATAATAATTTTTACACTGCACAACACTAATGCTCATTATTTCAAGTGCAGTTTGGGGACACTTGGGCTGCTTGTTCCTTCCACATCTACAAATGCAATATATAACCTTTAAGAGACTTAACTGCGCTGCTTGTGTTTAGGTTAAAAGAGATGCCACATAGGATCTCAGAGTGGTGAAGCTCAAGAGATGAGTTTAAGAGCAAGTGTGGTGAACGGATGAAGTAGTTTAGTCAAAATCCCAAAGGAATTTGGGAGAAATTTTGCATCGAGCAAAGTTTATCTTTGGGGAAGCTGGACCATGATACACACACCATTGTTATCAGCTGAGTAAACAATTTGAAAGCTTCATGAAATTTTTTGTGTGTTGTCAAGTACTGATCAAAACATTATTTTATGAGTACTCTTATTCATTTTCTACTGGAGCTTCCCTACATAAAAGAAAAATTAAATATTACATCTTTTAAGTATGTTTTATTAAGCTTTGGATGCTCCCTAGTCCTAGGAAAATCAAAGAACTCTGAAGATGACAGAATATAATCTTGACAATTTATATCAAGTCAGGTTATCTCAAAACACCGGTTTCTACTGGAATTAGTATTACTACAGAATATGTCAGGAACAATGTCTCCCTTTCCAAACACATTAGAGCTTAATTCCAAGGAAAAGTATTCTAATGTTGACAGACATCTTCTATTGTCAGAACTTTTACCAAGGACAAATTTGATACAGTGCTTATCAAAACTAAAAAACACTCAACAAAATTTTCAACTCTTCCCTTTCTCAGGTATAGTGACCTCAACATGAACCAATAACCTTTACAAATTTACTTTTGGTTCAAAAGCACACAAAAATGCTCCATAATGTTTTTGGCACTGGAAGCCTCAGCAACAGAAAATCACAAAATTAAAGTGTTCCAGTTCTATGCAAAACAGTTCAGGAGCTCAGCTGCTTTAAGTATAGCCTTTCTTTGAGCCAGAATATAAAAGCTGAGATGTCTGCTGTACATCTGTAAACTATTTTTTAATGTCAATTTCTTTGTGGACTATTTTGTGTCTAAACCACACTCAAAACCATCACAAAAAATAAACCCGTGTTGACACCAGTTCTTTTCAAGCGTGGGGTCCTAACTGCTCTGTTTTTGTTTCATCATAGGCTTTTTCTTCTCTAAGGAAAATAAACCAAAAAAAAGTGTTGTGCAACATCCAGTTCATCACCTGAGAGGGAGGAGGTGTCTGAACACACACTTTAAAGATTTCTAAACACAATTTCTCCTATTACCTGTAAAATGTTCACAAATATGCGACACAACCATCAGCCACTTTGAGGTACAAAGTCTCTGAAAAAGGTTGGATTTTATGGTTCAAAATACATTAGAAGCTTTTGTGACAGCATTTGCTTTATTTTCCAAGTTTAGCTAAGTCTTGAAACCACTTCTCTGAAAAAAATCAAAGCTTTTCTCATTGTCTGCTTCTTAAAAAAACTCCCACAAGGCAAAAGAAAGAATTATTAAAATAGATATCAAACCATCACTGGATATCTCAAAATTTACCAGTCTTGGCACAGGCATTGTGGAGGAATAAAGTACTGTCATTAGAGCACCTACAGAGTGGACAAAAGATGGTGTAAACATCTGGGTTTCAAACCTTTTGCCACAGGAGGAAAGAAACTTTCCCCTTTGGTTTTAATTCACTCAAAATTCTATCAACCTGCAAAAATTAATCAATTTCTGGAGGCATAAAGTTCTAGTTATTGAGGTTAATATACAATTCAAAGTGAGAACACCTAATTTGTCAATTTTGTCGCTTTTTACCTCCAGCTCAAAGAGCTCGAATCCTCTTTTCTCTGTTTGTTACCTGTTAAAGGTGAAGGTTCTTAATGGAGTGGATCTGAACAACTTTGAGAGGGAGTACTTTTGTCACCAGTGAAAATAAGAATTCCAAAATAATCTCAAGATCTCATAGAACTGTTAGGTAGTAACGATCCTGACTGCTCAGAATAACCTGTGGCCCTGTCTCCCAAAATTGTCTGATTTTCACTGTGTTTGGAAATCTTCCAATCACTCTCAGCATAGCAGGAAAAAAAAACCCCTGATTTTATGGGAACCATTATCTCCTTTTTTTTTAATGTGTCAATCTCTCTTCTTAGAAAGGATTAAAGAAAGAAAATTGTGGGGTTTTTTCTTTTTAAAAAACAAACCCAAACACTTTGAGGTTAAATATTGTCCAATTCTAGCAGCATCCTGTTTGTTACCTGTGACTCACCAAGCCCTAATGAGTCACAATCTTAAGGACATTTCTGTTGCAACTTCCAGCCTGCCCAGAAAACATAATTCTATAAATAATCAAGTCACGAGCAGCCGGAGGCTTTTCTCCAAATGAAAGGGGAATAAAGCACATTGAAGAACTTAGGTGAGGACAGTTTGTCTGTTGTTTACCAACCTCCACAAAGACTCCAAGATTTTCCCAACTTTTCATTACATTACCAACTGTTCTCTTGTTTTCTGTCTTCATTGGGTTTCAAGATCTCTCCTTTTTCTCCACACAAGGCTCTTTATTGGAAGCTTTTTATTAAGACTCAGCAATTGCTTACTTCAAAAAATAGTAACTAGAATTATGAACTTGAGGGAAGCTTAAGGATCAATTATATAATATACAATATAAAAAAGGGCATTTCAAACTTAATAATCCTCTTGGGTCCCTTCCAGCTCAGGATGTTCAATGATTCTAAATCTCTAACTAGCTAGTGGCTTTAGTAAATATTGCAACAAACTACGAACTTTCAGAAGTCTCCTGAGCACAACAAATGTTTCCATTTTTAAATTATTCACATTTTTATTTTCTTATATTCCTGTGCTTTTGTGACTTACGACCATAATACATATACCCATAATAACAAGTTTATGTCGAAATGCATTATAAAAAATGAGACCACTCAAAATCACACTTCTTTTATATTTTTAAAATGCACATAACTCATCTGCACAGAAATCAGGTTCTTCCTTTATTTATGTTATAAACACTCTTCTATTGGCAAAGAATTGGGTCTCACATGCAACAAGTACAGAAAGAAATAGAAAAACAGTTTCTTGTATTTCTTAGGGTCTCGGCTAACATCACTTAAGTCTAAATGCTTTCACCTGTGATAAAAACTACAAGAATTTTAATTTCAGCCCAGCAAAAAAAGGAGAGAAATTAAACTATCAGAGAAACACTGTAAATGTTGTAAATAGAACTCTGAGACAAAAATTCAAGCAAAAATTGTGTTAAAAACCTGAAATTTTTGGGAGGAGAAAAAAAAAAGACACCTATTAAACTCTAATAATACATTGAGGTTTCTGGGTTGCCCATTTTATTCACCTAGATGTCAATGAAACAGGTGAATATTTGAGACTGCAAACCTCTGTTTTAATGAGGTTGAGTTAATTATTAGTACAGTCACTGTATTTGGTGCACTACTTTTCTAGAAAACTCACACTGAGGGTTTGTGCAGCAAAATCTGCCAGAACTAAAGAAGCCAGGGAGAAATGGTTCCAGTCCTTTTTTTCAGATGCTCAGTGAATGAATGATGTAAATAATTTTTTCTGGCTTAAATAGCAAGGAAACGTTTAGTCTAGATGGCCCCAAAATACTCTGGATTCCCTGTAAAATTTTTCATTTATATAATCTCATATTTGTAAATTCAAGAGAAAAGATGAAAAATAAAGGCAGAGCACCCACTGGTACCCTAAGAGCAATATCAGAACAGTGCCCCAAAGCACCTGTGAAGAGTGAAGACATTTTTCATGCACCTTTAATACTTTATTGGCACAAGCATTGCATGATTTTGCATATTTTAATGCCTTTTTTAAAATGCAGGAGCTCTCTCTTTTAGTCAATAGAAAAGGTATTTAGTACACTGCATTTCTCAGAAATATTTGTAGCACTGATCCCAGTCCCAAGCTGTCTTTCAAGTCCAATGTTCAAGACTTTTTATTTTCTTGGCTTCTTTCTTATTGTCACCCATTATGAGTGAGAAATAAAAGACTTATTTGAGTAAGAAATGAACTTTTTTACCCTGCTGAGGAAAACACCCTCATTTTTGTTTAAATGAGTACAAGGATAAGAATTCTTTCCCACTAATAACTGTCTTCTTTCCCTGTGCAATGTCACAGCCCACCAGAGCAGACTTCCACAAAATCTCGAGTGTTTCCTCTTAGCAACTGAATTGGGATGAATTATGCAGTTTTCAGAAAAACAAGGGGAGAAGAGAAGGAGGAAAGGAAAAAAGTTCTATTTCAGTTGAACTTTTAAAGGAAGGCATCACTTTCCACAATGTGCTAATTGAATGATGAATTATAAATTATTTACAATGTGCCTTTGCTCTTGGCTGGAAATTGTACCATGAGCATTTTTTGCTCTATTTACAGGAGAAGGCTTTTAAAAGTGGTAAAAGTAAAGGCTGCTTGGAGTATTAATCTGCAAGAAGCAATAGAAACAAAGATCTCGAACTGTATCAAAAGTAGTTAAACTACTGAGAATATGAGATGCTTGATGCTGTGTGGGAAATATTTTTACTTCTATTATAATCATTTTTAAGACCGATAGGGAATCATAACCCAACACAGATGACTCTATACAAAAGAGAACACAAAAGACTTTCTCTAATCAGTTTTTAGGCAATGTCCTGGGCTAAACCGGTGTGATAAAGTCCTGAGGGTAATCCAGCCGCACTAAACACACGATTTTTTTGCCTTCTCAATGACTGGTCCAATCTAAAATCCCACCTCCTTCCTCAAAACCAGACTCCAGTATCTGAACTCAAATCACACACCCTGCAACAAATTTGGGATCATCACAATCCAATGGTCTCAAAGTAGAAAAAATAAAATTAAGAAATATTTTTAAATCTGGAGGATGAACAAATCAGCAGCTGCTTTTCCTTAAACTGTGGAAGATATTGGTGTTTAATAAGCTCTGCTTTGATCATTTTAAGATCATCAGGGGCCTTTGGTTGCAACTTTTGCTGGCTTTACCACAGGACCATTTAGGGTGGAACAGACCTCCAAGATCGAGTCCAACCCCTGACCAATCCCTACCAAAGCACTGAGTGCCACATCCAGTGATTTCCTGAACACCTCCAGAGAGGGTGACTCCACCAGCTCCCTGGACAGTCCATTCCCGTGTTTAAAAACCCTCTCCATGAAGAAATTCCTTCTGATGCTCAACCTGAAAATGTAACATTTTTCTGAGTGAAACAGGAATATATTTAATAATCCTGACTTCCTTTTTAAAGTTCAAGCATTTGGGAAGTGCCTCCATGAAGTTTTGTGCCCATTTGTGGCAAGCTGCTGGGGTTTTCCTCTCTCAGCATTTGTGGGATATCGAGTCCTGCAGTCATTCCCTGGGTTTTCCAAGGTCAGAGCAACCCAGCTGCTCCAGGGTGCCCATCCTCAGCCCCAAAAAGCTGTGGGAGCCCCAGCTCTCCCTGCCACGGAGCTCTGACAGAGCTCTTGGAAAGGAGGCTGATGATCCCAGCATTTCCAGACACTTGGTTAAGCACAAGTCACCACAGGCAGCACTGTGGGATGTTCCTGGAGCACGTTCAGGCTGCAACCAAATTTTAAATGTTTCCAGTTAGGGAGGTTTTTTGGGGGGTTTTTTTCTTCTTTCAACTCTCAGTTTCACTCACAGTTTTACCACTAAATTCAGTGGTGCCACCACTTCATTCTAAAGGTCTTATGAGATTAATAATTACGAAAATTTTTTTATTATTAGGGACCCTACCTTGGCAGGTGGGCTGGATGAGATGATCTCCAGAGGTCCCTTCCAACCTCACCAGTTCTGTGAGTATGTGGGATTAGCGAAGTTTAACTTGGTTTAAATGTAATCAGAATCGGTAAATACTGATTGTATCTGGGTGTGAAGAAGTTCACAGCAATCACCAATCTGAAACCACAGATTTTCTCCTGCTTGCACCACCCACATGGATATCTAAACCTTGGAATTCTGAAGTGTATTACACAGGAAAGATGACAGGCACAAGCACAGGATGATGCTGAAATTAATAAAAAACACCCCCAAAATAGTGAAGTTTTAAATTTACATTAAACCTATGCGGTCAAATTGTAATTTGAACTGCTCATAACTGAAAGCAAATTAATACACAGATAATTCAAAATAAACACCCTGACGGGGAAAAAGCCTTATTTCCTGGATGTAATAACTGCATTTTGTTTGTTGATCTCTGAGTAAATTTGTTATATTTGGATCCCAAGCTCAGCATGACTTTCGTCTTTCTAGAAGAGTAAGAAACAAAACAAAGCAAAATATTACATAATACTTCAATAGAATATTGGGAAATTTCAAGGTTTCTAAAGTTTCCTTGCTGAAAGACACTGTCCAGCAATTAATGCTGGCAGTATTTCTCATAAATGCCAAAATATAATTACATTAAGACTTGAAAATGTTACCTCAGAACTCAGCAAGGCTTAGAAACTTTTCCAAGTGAACTCCCCTCAGCTGCTGTAAAAGGAAGTGTGTTTTTAATTCACGACCACCATCACAAATACAAGAAAAGGAACTGACTTGGTTTGGGGTTTTGTTGTTTTAACTTTTTTTTTAATGAATGCACTGATTTTAACAGAAAATAGGTGATTTTTTTTTCTGGGATTCAGAATCCTTTGGTCAACTTGAATTCAGGTATCTCCATATGTACTAAAAAAATCAGAACACAGCATTGCTAATATTTCAAGAAAACAGTTATTTTAAATTTAAAAAATATATCCTTCTAGCATTTAAAACCCAAACGAGAGATTAAAAACTCAAATCTGAGACAGGCTATGGAGAAGAAATATTATGATGAGTGGAAACAGTGAATAATACTAATAGTCTGGATTTTCATTGTTCCACCATAGGCTCAAACTGATAATTAAAGCTGTTCACAAGACAGGATTTTGGCACTCATTGCATTCCTTTCTCTAGATTTCACCATACTGGTAGCAGCATGTATTTGGCTGCAGAAAACTTAAAGGCTTCCATTTTTCAAACATAGGATGATTATTTTTCTGAAATTGATTTTTTTCTGTCTACTGCAGTATCTGCCTCATTTAACTCAATTCCACAATTCTTCTGTTGCATTTAGGATCTAAAACTGTCCAAGAAGGAATAGAAGTGGATGTCTCACATTAAAATTTGCAGCAGTAGTGCACACTGCCAGTTCTCTCTTGTCTCTGCCAGCTGTGTCATGCAGGTCGAAAGCTGAGCTGGAAAAGATGCTTTTACTGCATTCAGTGTAGCTTTGGTTCACACCTGAACATTTAGATGTGCTCAAACTGCTTGATTTGTATGCCTTGGTTCATTTTGTGAGGGCCACTCAACCACTGCATCCCAAACCTCTTCAGAGCAGCACCTGACAAGTTCATTGAGCTGCAGACTGTGGGGGAAATTCAGTGTATGCCCCTTCTGAAAGATGTGTCACCTTTAGTCTCACCCACCTTTTCATAAACAAAACCCCAAAGAAGTTTTTGCTGCTTTTCCTGCCACAGCAGAACATAATAAATGAAACCAGAATGGAAATGGCTGAAGCCCAGAGGCTGGCTTCCCTACTGACATCACTTTGCATCAGCCACAGCTCCAAACGTTGCTGACCCTTGCTCCTGTGGAAGAGCAGGGACCCAGCAGAGCTGCTGGGTGTGACACCCTGAGCCAGACCAGGCAGAGGGGAACAGAATGTTTTGGGTTTGGCCCAAGGACCCAGATGGACTGGAAACAAACCCTCCTCCTCCTGACTGACAGCCACTCAAACGATATTTCAACACTTCTCCACTTTTGCTTTCTCTCTGGATCCAAACGACGAGATGCAGATGTGAGAAAACAGTTTGGGTTTGTTTCCTTTTTTTTTGTAGCTAAGCTAAGGCAGTGATTTGTTTATTTTTCTCTTTTTATTTCCTGTGTTGTTGGAATATTATGAACAGAATATTTGGCCAAGGTTTATGCCAGGCCTTCTTTGTACCCTCATATCCAGCTACCAAAAAAGAGAGCCTCTCCTGCAGATCACAGGTTGTGAACATCCTTTTAATTCCTTTTTTTGGTGTGAATGAGAAAGGAAGACTGGCAAAGGCACCCTGCTGCTGCTAGCATGAAGCCGCTTTTTCCAGATGAAGCAAAGCAAGGTGGAAGCAGACGAACACACTAAAAAACACGTCATGTGCAGCTATTGAACCAAGAGTATGGTAATAGTGATCACCAAAAATTAGAGCAAAACTTGTTTAAAATCTTAACCACAGCATCTAGAGTGTCACATTTTTAATTTGCTTTGGCTTTGATAGCAGCTACAGCCACAGATGTTATGCTGTTAATGAAGGCCTGGGAATGTTGCTGCTTAACACTGTAGTGTTGGATACTCTCCTCAACATGCAGTGATACAGATGGAGTCAACTTTATTCCATCTCACAGCTCATTGCCATCACATTAATGCTATTTTTCCGAAGAAATCTCTTTCAGAGGAAAAATATTCCTCATATACAGCAAATGAATCATAACTGAATGCTCATTTACATATATACACACACACAGAGTTAAATCTTATTTTTTCAGTATTTGTTTTGGGTTTTTTCAAAAAAATCAATATATTCAGAGCTTCTCAATTTCTTTCTTGATGTTTTAGCTGGCTAATTAGAAATATATTTCACAACAAACTCTGATATTTTATCTTCTCAGAGCTGCCCCTTCTCTTAAGTGCTTCCTCCATCAGTTGTGATATGTCAGTAGATACGTGATACATCAGGAGGGTTCTGAAGCACCTTCTCAGACATTTTTACAGTTTACATCAATTATTCTGCACTTAGGCATTTGAACCCAATTAACCCATCATCTTTCCTCTTTCCACACTGGCAAACCCAGAGCAGTAGGGACTCCCTTCCTGAGTTGAGTGTTTATATTTTGTGCTCCCACTTCCAAGCCAGAGCCTCTGTGGAGAATATCAGTAGCAAAGCAATGTGGTGAAGGTGTTCAGGACAACAAGTAAGTATAAAAAAAGTACTGCTATATCTTGTCCAGAGAAGTTCTATGTACTTATTAGAGTCCTTTAAGTTATATTACTTGCTACATGAATTCCAGTGCTACCCATCAGTTCCAGGATGTCTTTCCACACAGTCCCATGCTGTGACTCAATCTGCATTTTACTGGACATTGCACATTTTGCCCATATACTAAAAAAAAAAATACTTACCCATAACAGAGGTTGATTGCCACAGCAATACCTCACACAGACTAAGGCACAAGTCTAAAAAAAAAAACTGCTCCTTTAGTTTTAGTCCTGACATTTTCACAGCTGGTAACAGAACCGATTCCTTCACATTTAATATCCTCTGTCCTCACAATTATGCACAAAGGAAGTGGGATTCACTATTGCCTAGCAAAGCATGTGTCATGGCTTGGACTAGATAAGGGCTGCAGTGCCGTGGCTGCCAGATCAGAGGAAGGGATGGAACATTCAGATCCTCACTAGTGCTGCCCTGGGACCAGCCTTGCAGCACTAAATAATGGACAGTCCTACAGTGAATTGCATTCAACCTGCCCTGGCTCCAGAGGGGACCCAGCAATGCTGCATCCGACCCAAAATGAAATATTAGATGATGTCATGGTTGTGTGCAGGCTGCAGGATGTTTCACACCCATGCCGTGTCCAAGCTAAATACAGAGGAATTGTGTACAAATGGATCAGGTCACAAGGCCCAGAATGAGTAGCTAGAAACTGTTCCAAATACTTTTCTATAAAGAAAAATTCTCCTCACATACTAACACGTGTTGGATTTTCTTTCCATTTTAACAGAGATGGGTAAGTGAAGAACGAAAAAATAAATGTAGCCTTTGACACAGGAGTGTTCCTGGAGTACATAAGAGTGTACACGAGCTTCCTGTTACACACAGTTTGCCATATGAAAGTAGGAAAAATGGGAAGAAAACAGAAATTCCAGTGCTACCCGTCAGTTCTAGGATGTCTTCCCCCATGGTCCCACGCTGTGGCTCAGAGTCTGAGTTCCACTGGACATGTCAACCCCTTAACAAGTTCATCACAAGGGCTTGAGGTGAAACAAAGCCTACAGGACTGTCTAAGGGAGCAATTACCCTGCTCATTATTTTTCTCAGCATTTCCTACACTTTTCTTGAGGTTTAGGGAAAAGGAAGCCTACAACAACTTTATTCCTGAGCTTGAGTGAGGGCATAGCCACAGTACGCTCCTACTGCACTGGAGATGATGCATGTCTGCTTGGGAAAAATAAAATAAAAAAATAGATAATTTTTCCCAAACCTAGCCTTTTCTGCCATCTCTTCTCCTTCAGCAACTGCTCAGAAAGACTTGGATCATGGTCCTGGGTACAAATATTACCCACTCATTGTGTTAATACCTTTTCACTGCAGTAGTCAATGAATAAGTAGGAAAAAAAATCCATATTTTAAAGTTCTGCCATTAGCTTTACCCCAAAAACTTTAACTCAAGATGAATTCTACTCCATCCTCCATCTATTCTGGATCCCCAGCTCTTCTTGAGACCCTGTCTTTAAAATTGTACCAGAAGCATTGCTTGTTACAGAACACCAGCAACAGGCCAAGGTGTTCTAAAGGTAATGATAATTCCAGTGTGAATTAGGGAATGTGCCACCAGCTGGTTGTCTTTAACCACGTAGCGCAATTCTTGCGACACAGAACATTTCCAGGATGCTTTGAACATTTTACATTCTGTAATTTTTTGCCACATGCCAGAGAGAGAACGATGTCATTTTGAGATTTAGCATCAATTCATCTTCTTGTGCGTGGGACTTGAAACTCTTTCAGCTTTGGGCTGACATATTTACAATCCTATTTCCTTTAATTATTTTTTCAGTGCCTTCCTAAAGATCATTTTAAAACCCTGGGTTATATTTCCCAGGTCATCTGATACCAACAGCAATCTCATAGACATTTTAAACAAAAATTTGTGTTAAGCCTGAAACAGAACACCAGATATGAGCACTCAAATATTTCCCTGGATCCCATTCCAGTTCCTGCATGCTATACTTATATTTTGCTGAAGTATACATTCATCTGTGTAAAAAAGGAGACAAAAGTAGCAGATGTTCTTGCAAGACTTTCCATATTTTGTTGCAGCTGCTGCAAGAAGCTTCTGATAGAACAACTGATGCTGCAGCCTCCGCAGGAAAGGATCTGCAGTCATATAGAAATAGCTTGCAGGAGGATATATTATAAAAGCCCCTCCATATCCTGCCAGAAGGACACTCAGTCAAACATTTATGAGGCTGTGTTTAGTTAAAGGTAGAGGCCAAGCTTTTTAATAATTCTTTCCTTTCTACTTTGCCAGTGATCTCAGTTTAGCTCCAAAAATCTCTGCCAGAGTTGCAGAAAACTGGTTCCTAAACAGGGGTTGGAAAACAAAACCGTTCACAATTCAGTATCTGGAGAGGTGATGAGAGACAAATACACACACGCCAGTAAAGGATGCTGAACATTTTTCTTCGGTGACTCTTAACTTTGGAGAAGCTGGCATGGTTCTCAACCAGCAGATTTATACACAATATTCTGCACAGTTTTTAAAGCATCCTAATTTGCAATCTGCCAAGGACTGGGTGAGAGACAAACCTCCAATATTTTTTTCACATTATTTCTAAATCCGTCCTTGATACGATTTTGTTTGCAAGATAACATTTTGTGAAGCTCTCATTCTCTGCTGAAGGAGTTTCTGCACATCAAAGTGTGAAAATATGCTCTAATGACAGCTCCTTATGTTGTATTATAGCGTTCCTCACTAACAGGGTGCTCATTTAAAAATGGGTGGGAGATGCAGTTGCACATGTGAGTTACATAAGAATTACATCAGCCTTACAGAGTGTTCTGCAAGTCACTGACAGAACAAAAGGAGCACTGGGCCCCATCAGTTTCAAAAGTTTTGCTTGGTTTCAGTTGAATAAATGGCTCCAGATAAACAACTTTCTAGATGGAACAGAATCTAATATCACCCACAGAATTAGTGCCTTGTATCCCCCTTCACTCTCTCTTCAACAACCACTTTACAGTCTTCCACTCTGTCCTGTGGAGACTAAGACAGGAGGGCCAAAGTTTCTTGTTCTGTGCTTGCATTTCTCACACTATGGCCCGTTCCTAAGCCCGCAGCAGAAAATATCCTTAATTTCTGTGCAGTTCTCTAAAAGAATTCCCTACAGAGACAGCTGGAACAATACTCAGAGGCTGGTGCCGTGCTGTGTAAGAATTCCAGAACTCTTAGGGGGCTTATTTTATGATATTTCTAGGCTGATAGTGTTCAATGGAAGTGTAATGTCTACAGTGCTGTTTTTCACACTACAGCACACGCAGTAACCATGTAATATATAAACTTATAAACGTGTTTTTTGGAACTAGATTTATTCCACAAGTTATTTGTGCAAACAAGAGTGACAGGAACTCCAAACACAATCAGTAATTGGAAGGACAAGTAGCTGTAGACAGTTTCTCTGTTTGAAAGAAACTTGCAGGAGAAGCTTATAGGATTTTTTGCACTGACTTTCCTAGTACCAATTTTTGCTTTTTGTGCGAAATATGAAGTTATTTCTATCCCAGGCTCTCTGAACATGTTTGGAAACGTCTCAAGCTTGAACTATGCTATCTCTGTCCTGGTGAAAAATGGCTGCATCACTGAACACTGGGCAGACTTAATCTAATCACCAAATACTAGAGTTTGTTAAAAAAATTAACAAATACAGCTTGCCACTTCCGTGTGCTGAGTTACTTCTCATATCAGAAGTAGTGAACACAAAGTCTGCACAATGCTGCTCTTTTTCTCCTCTTAAATAGTGCCAGTTTTTGCCTTAACAGGAAAAATTTTTCGAGTATTCTGGATATACAATGCCCTCAGTAAGTAAATATGAATTCTTATATAAAAATATATATGGGGTGCTGTATCCTAACATTACTGGTGAAGTTTAGAGCAGCTTCTGACCTACACAGAGGGAGTCTTTAGAGCAGAATTTTGAACACCTCAGTACAATCTGACCTAAATAATACTGTTTTTGTTTAAAAAGAAAAAGAACCATTTAAATCTATGATTGAATTATATCACTGCAAACAGGGTTGTTGCTTGTTGTTATCAAAAGGAGGTCAAGTACACTATCCATTAAGCACAGGAATTAAACAGAAACTACTTTAAGAGTAAATAAAACAGAGGCAAAAGACTCCTGTGGCTGCCAGCCCAGTTCAAGCCAAATATTTTTACAACTGACCTCACACTTCTTGGTCATGGATGATTCAGGGACGCCACACTAAATATACAAATGTGCACAGTAGCGTAGTCTAAAATAATAATACAATTAAATAAAATTGTCATTATTTGAACAGGAAATGCAAGCAAGATCTAAATATTTTCTGCTTCAGAAGGAGAAAGGTCAAAAGGATCATTGTCTTGCAGAGCTATGCAACATTAACTGATTGCAAGCACAAGGAAAGAACGGGTCAAGATTTCACTACCATTAAACCAGATCTTTTTCCTTTTTGCAGCCAAACTTTATGTTGTTGCATTTTAATATTATTGTTGAGACCTAGAAACTGTGAACTGTGTCAGAGGACTAATCAAGAGACAGAAAGGAATAATGAGGGATATGAAAATCTCTAGACTTTCCCGTGTTTTAAAAAGGAGGGGTAAATCACTTTCCTCTGCATACACATCTACAAATACACAGATTTGTTATCACACAGGAGAAATTTCAGTGCTTAAATGTTATTTTTAATTGAAGTGTTCCTTTAAAAACATTAGGATTAACTGGAAAAATATCCCATCTTTTCAGGCACCATTCAGCAAAGTGTGACAAACAGCCACGGTGATCCATTTGGACAGAGGATCTGCAGGATCTCAAGCCACAAAAACTGAATATTGAGGGGTGCTTGTTCTCAGACCTTCTAATCCCACAGACTGCAACCAAAATACCCAAATTCCACACAGTTATTCAGTATTAAGGCAATCCAGAAGCAGCATTAACACAGAAAACAAGGATGATGCACTATTTTAAAGAATTTTATGTCTCTGAAGAGACATCCTCTTACCTGAAAGCAAGACTCTCCACAAAACCAAACCAAAGCCATCCGGCAACTCCAAAGAGAGGGGCTTCAGGTGCTTTTTAAAGACCCCACACCAGGAATAAATTTGCAGTGATTAGCCACAGCTGCACCCCATCTCCTCACAGCTGTGCCAAACTGCCCTCATTGCCCCCAGCACAAGGGAAAAACTTGAAAAATATTTTATGTTTAAGCCACCATAATCAATATCGGAAGGGCTTTTTTTTTTCTTCTCTTACCTACCACTATGTAAGCAAAGTAAACTGCCAGGGTACCAGAACTAAATGATGTAAATCAGGGCAAGGGAAAAAATAATGAGATCCTCAGGTCTGGTGCATATGACTGGTTCTCCAGTAAGAAATTATGCTTTTATTAGGCTCATCATAATGGGGAGGTTGAGTCTTTAATTTCAGATGATGGCCCTGCTTGATTCCTTGAGCATGGATTTAAATCATCCTTCACTTCTTTCAGAATTCGTATTTCTTTTCTTAATTCAGGCTTGAAGATTTGTCCCCTTGGGCAAAAAGGCTGAACTGGAAAAGATTCCTGATAATAAGGACAGTGTAAAACTTACATTTCACTGAACACTTAGCGTTTTCCCCCGTTTGGAATATCAGTTTTCATACCATTTCCAGCCAGTGTGTACTTTCGCTTGAATTAAACTGTTTAGCCACATGTGCATGCCAGTTTAAATAGTGCTGGTTGGAGAACGTTATTTTCACCTTTATTGGACAAAAAGTATCGTAGGAAGTTGCCTCCCCCTGGAAATTGAACCCAGTTGGAAAGAAATGAACTGGGATACAGCCAGGCCTGGAAAATGTAAAACAAAAATTAGCTTAACAGAGAGGTGCACATCCTAAATGCTTCAATGCAGTTATCCTGTAAGAAGATGGAATTATTTCTGTGGCTATATCCCATGAAAATAGATGGATTTCATAGAATTCATTTCATAACATTACTTCCATAGATGCAGCAGTATACTAAAAATATCTGATTTTAATGAGATAAAATATTCCTTAATAATGCATCTCCTACCAGCCACAATCAGTGTCCCAGTACAACATATTTTGTGTATTGAGAGTACAAATGAGAATTCTGGCCTCATGGTTTGCGAGCTACATACACAGAGAGGAAAAGGTGCTGATCTTCATCCTTATTTTGTTTGTGAATTGACTTCAGAGGGTCCTGGATAAAATCCTAAACGATTGCCTAAACAACACCCAGAACAAAGCTAATCATTCAGGATATGTCTCCTGACTTCTAGGAGAATCTACAGATTGCACGTTCCAAAGAAATTTCCAAACAGCAGAAGCCACAAAATCCCTGCAGAACCCTAAGAACAGGTTATAGAGAAAACACAGCCAAGTTTAGAGGAATTTTACAAATTAAAAATAGCCCATAAGACTATTCCTCTCAAAGCTTGGAGAAACACGTTTTTTCAGGAATGTGTTTTTTCAGGAATGTGTTTCCTGAAAAAACCCCAAATACTTTCTTTATACATGATAGTCTGTCCTTCACAAAGCAACATTCTTTTTCATTTTTCATGCTATTCAAATTTGAAAATGGGATTCAGTCATCCCAATTGTTATATTTTTAATACCTATATTTATTTGATGATGCAACCTATGAGAATATGCACGCTCCTGCTACTTGGAAGAAAAGGTTTTCTGTTCTTTTTTTAAAATTTATATTTAAATGTTTGACAAAATAGTTGATTTTGACAGCTGTGGTGATAAATCAGAGTGCACCATGAAATTGTCCCTGCTCATTAATGTGGTTAAATTGTTAGAAGACAGTTTTGGTCCAGGTATCTCTCTCATCTTAAATGCCACACTTTCCATCAGACACCCTGTGGCTGAAAAATTCCTAGGACTACATCCCTTTTGGGGGATATAAGTTACACTGTCAAACTAAGAAAATTTGGGATATGTTCATCTTAGCTGCATATTTCTTAGCTTAATTGGTTCAAAAGGTATTTTAGATTTTCATTGCTGCCATAATTTCTGTGTCCACATCTTGTAAAACAATTCAGACCAGTGGGCAGTCATATCCCAGAGGAATTAGAGTGAATTTAATAAACCTTGGCCCATTTCTCAGAATAAGCCAGTGAAGATTGCTTTGAGAACCCTGCAAGATAAAACTGTTATAGATATTTTGGATATCTTTACATCTCCTATCAATCACACAGGCCTGTCAGCAAACTATTAACAAGTGAAATGCCAGCTGTAAGCAAGTCATTTGTGAAGCTGTTGGATTTTTTCTTTTTCCTTCCTCTTTTTTTTTCCTGCCCAACATTTTATAGATTAAATTCTTCGGAGCTTAACTCTGGCAGCACATCTTCTGTGTGACAGGTGAGCTTTGTCTGAAGGAAAAGAAACCATATTCTTAGTCAAGCAGTGTTTGGAGCCCACCAAAGCCGCTCTGAAACTTCTCCTCAGCTGTACAGGGGAGAGGAAATATCGTGAGAGACGTGGATAGAGATCAGGACAGGAGGAGAGATCATTCAATATTTACTGCGTGGGCAAAACAGACTCAGCTTGGGGAAATTGGTTTAATTACAAATCAAATCAGAGCAGAATAGTGAGAAATAAAAAAAAAATCTTAAAAAAATCCTGCCTTCCCTCTTCCTCTCCCTACTTTCGAAGTTTTGCTTTAATTCCAAACTCTCTCCCTCCTCCCTCCGCCCAGCAGCACAGGGGAATGGCGAAGGGGGTTTTGGTCAGTCCATCACAGGTTTTCTCCTCAGGGAGACTCCTCACACCCTTCCCCTGCTCCAGTGTGGGGTCCCTCCCACAGGACAAAGCCCTCCATGAACTTCTCCAGCGTGAGTCTTTCCCACAGATGCAGTACTTCATGAACTTCCATACAACCTCTGGGGTTCTGAACGAAAGGCCGAAATGAAAGGCTGAAATACACCAGCAAAGCGTTGTGACAAAGTTTCCATCAGAATTTTACATATCTGTAGCAAAAGACATTATCAATGCCTAAATTACTTTAATCATATGATATTTCAAGCACTGCGGGAGAAACAACTGGGTCATCTATGATTTAAATGATTGCATTTTATTGTCTGGATTGCAACTGATTCTCCCTGCGTTTCTCAATTTGTACCCACAGAGACACAGCTAACTGAAGGCCTTGGTTTCACCCACCCCCAGTTTTTCTCTGTTACTACAGTAGAAACAATGAACAGATGGCAAAAAAAAATTCCTTTTCCCAACAGGTCACTCTCATATTGTACTCCAGAGGGCATCCATGAATGAATGGCAAATGGCCACTCGGAGAGTTGCCAAATGCCATTAATCAATGCACCAATGTGGCAACACTGAGCTTTGTGACAGGCATGATTTAATCTATTGTTTGGTAATCAACCTCATCTATGGACATTCTGTAGCTCTTATAAGTCCAAGAGTTATTGTTGGTCTTTTGGAGCAGAGCGCTTCCAGAATGTCTCACTTAATAATCACAAATTGCTCTTTTCTCCAGTCAAAGAGGTGAACATTTCACGATTGTTGGAGAGAACAGATTATGTCAGCTGGACCCAACAGTGTGTGCTTTGTCTCACGGAATCCTGCTGTACCCCAACCAGCCCTCCCAAACCTCCACGCAATCTCCACGTTGGAAGTTGCTCCCTGGGAGCAATGGATAATAATGTCATTCATCCAGTCCCTGATTCAGATTTAATCACTGGAATGACTTACCCCCCAATTAAAGGGCAATGTTACTTCCGCTGGCTATTGTTCCTCTGATTTACAACCTAGCACCATAAAGTACTCAAAAAACCCCAAACCTATCTCATCAGTATGCAATATTTAGGGGATTACTTCATCCCTGACTTTATCTTCTGAACTAAGACAAATTATCCATTTGATGAAGGAAGGAGTGAATCATTTTGTCCGTTTCAGAGTGTGCACACTCAAAAGTTTTCAAATATTCCGAATTTATGCTGAGACAAGATCTGGGGACAAAGCTCTCCTTTATAACATTTCAGATTACAAAGCTGAAGCCTATCAAATGGATGCTTTTAAAGATTGAAAAGATAGCTCCCAAAGAAAATGGATCAACCAATTTATGGAGTCTCCCTCACTGGTGATATTCCAGAACCCTCTGGACACAATCCGGTGCCCTGTGTTCTGGGATGACCCTGCCTGAACAGGGTGGTTGGACCAGATGACCCCACTGTGGGCCCTTCCCACCTGACCCATTTTGGGATTCTGGGATTCTCTCTCTGCCTGAGACAAACTGGGGCTGCCAGATCATAGATTCATGGGCAGAATGGTTTGGGTTGGAAGGGACCTTAAAATCCTTTTTGTTCCACCCCCTGCCATAGGCAGGGACACCTTCCACTATCCCAGGTTGCTCCGAGACCCGTGTCCAACCTGGCCTTGAACACTTCCAGGCATGGGGCAGCCACACCTTCTCTGGGTCTCCCCACCCTCACAGGGAACAATTTCTTCCTAATATAAAATCTAAACCCACTCTCTGCCAACTTGAAGTCATTTCACTCCAGGCCCTTGTAAATAATCTCTCTCCATATTTCTTGTAGCTCCCTTCAGGTCCTGGAAGGCCACAATCAGGTCACCCCGAAGCTCCTCTTCTCCAGGCTCAACAATCCCAATTCTCTCAGCCTTTCCTCACAGGAGGTGTGCTCCAAGTGTGCAATAAGCAGCAAATCCCTGCACTTCGGAGCAGCAGAAGGGCATGAAGTGCCCACATTTGGGGAATGAGAAAAAGCACACTGTGCTGGTAGACACTCCATCAGTGTCTAATGCAGATGGAATTAGAGCCAGGCTTTATGAATCAGACTCTTATTAGTGAAGCAAATAGAAAATAGGGGCTGTTTTGTGCTTTGAACACAGAGCGGGTTGCATGGAGGGATTTAGAAAGCCAGAACTCAGCTTCTGAAATCGGGCAGAAAAAGAGGTAGAGGGGTCATGAACTTTTTGTGTCCATTTATCCTGATCTGTTTTTTCTTTATTAAAAATAGAACAAGTTGGTTTCAGTGAAACATTCCCTGCGATGAATGATGCTGATTAAAATATATAAATCAAATAACTGTTTAGATCAGTTGTATCAGAATAACACAAAATCCAGTGACAAAGCCAATGACAGCACATGATCAAAGCAAGTGACCCACAGGGGCAGGTCTTCTGCCAGACCATGTTCCCTTTAGCAATATGGTTTATTGAACCAACAATATCAAACTTCAGTGCAGTTGCAGAAGCACGAGGAAGATTAAAAACTCCTGGCTATTGTATTATGATTGAACGGTTACAAATTACAGTGTCAGTGGAATTTAAGATTAAGCCAGATGGATCTGCCAGATCCAAACCTGCGTTCTGTCTGGTAAAGTAAGAATGAGTTCTACCTCAGATAATTTAATTACAGTTACGGTGACTTACAAGATCCATGGATTTTCCACAAGTACAGAATACATCTGGTTTGACATCCATGTACATTTTTCTACTAATCTGTGAGTTTTTAACAATAAAATATATATGTTTGAGAAAGAGAATCACAATATGCAATAGGATTAATAGTTATAAAGGGAGTTATTTGTAATCACCTCAGTATTACAGCCTGAAGATAATTTAGTGATGAGTCAAATGGTCTCCAGTGTAAATCAGGAACCAAATGGCAGAAGAACTGGTTTTTAAGGGCTGGAAAACTTGACATATCTGAGAAGTGCTTCAAGGCCTGAACGGTGTGAATAACGTTTAACTCGCAGCTGTTATGAAACCAGTTGGACTGGGGACACATTGAGGGCTGGAGTCACCACCCTCTTCCCTTCTGATCTAAATTCTATAACATCTGATGGATTTCATCATAATGAGCCCCTCAAGGCAGTTGTTTTGACTTAATCAAGTGAAAGCAGTGAGATATTTCTCAGTGGAGCCCAGTTGTGCATTACCACCTATCCTGATGGCTTTGAGTTCAGAAATTCCCATTACATTTGCATCCCAGTCAGTTTGGGTCCAGACTTCTGCAAACTGTTAGAAGAAAAAGCTGTGCCTGTAATAATATTTTGAGGAGACCCAACACCTTCCATGTCTAATCCTTCCAGCAAAACAGGAAAAAGTGGGGCAGCAGTTCTGTTCTATTTGCTAAATAAATATAATTCAAGATATTACACTGTGGAAACTGCGGTGCCTAAAGTTCCCCCAAATATATAGAGAAATACGTGGACGTGGGCTTATGGTGGAATAGTGGGAAAGTCATACGTGTAATTAATAAGTTGTGGCTAATAAACTCCAATGAAACACACAGGTTTTTAGCTAAGTGGCCTTATTGCAAATATTTAAAAAACCCTCATCCTCCTTCAGCTAAAACCAAGGAGATTTTGTGACTGTAGTTTTAGAAAAAAAAGACCTTAATTGAATAGACATGGAAATTACTTACGAGATTAATGTTTTATAATTAATGGTCCTTCACTTCGTACCATAACAGTCTTTTTCACCACCTCTGGTTTTCAAATTGTGCACAAGCTCCACTTTTTTCATTATCTGGAGGAAGCTCTTGGGACTGGTCATGACACCCTCATATATTCTTTTGTTTTCACGTGTCCCAGGTGTTGGTACATTTTAAATATCTGTTCCCAGGTAAGTAAAAACTTGCTAATTTGTTTGATCCTTTTTCCAAGTGTTTTTTCCTGAATATCTTGGACTTTTCCCCCAGCTGTGTGAGACACTGTAGTACCAGATATAAACAGAGGGCATAAACAGGAATGCCCTCTGCTCCAGGAGTTTTCTTGTTGCTTTGTAGTCAGCCCAGTAAATAAGGAGTAGAAAGTAGAGGAGCCCACGAGCCACCTGCATTTATTTTGCTGGAAGGAGGGTTGTCAGAAAAGGGAAACGAGACTGGAAGTTCAAAAAGAAAAAGGAAGGAAGCATGAAACATGTTCACGCAATTAATCGTGGGTTTAGTGATTAATGAATTCTGAGTCTTGGACTTGCAATCCTAATGTGTGTAATCACATAGCGGATGTTCAAAACTAAGTTAGGGAAAGGTACTGTTTAGTTTTGGGGGTTTTTTTTAAAGAGTATAATATTAGATAACCTAAACATAGGATAATACTGATCAGAATGCAAGCTCAGATTAGTTTTACTACTTTCAGATCTGTGAGATTTCTGGTGCAGGTCAGGAAAAAAAGAATAACCAGAAACTCAAAGCATCCTTAATTGTACTTTTGAAAAACAAAAGAAAACCTTTAAAGTGCATGAGGGTGACTATACTGCAATGAGCTTATATAATGACATATGCCATGTAGATAATTCTGTACATTTAAACTAAGAATACTTTCAGTAAGGAGGGCAAATTTCAGCTAAAAATACAAATTCTCACTTATTAACTCCATGAGATAAAGGTACTGCTTCTCCTCCCCCTGTTTTGCTGAAACATATCAGGGTTCCTTAGTCATTCATCTCTTTTTTAAATGGAATTCCTTCAGTGACTCAACGGGATGCAACATACACTTTCTTTATTGTAATTCATCCTAAATTCAGGGTGAATGTCTCAAATACTCGCAATACACCCCTTTTCTCCTAAATATCCTCTTCAATATTTTGAGCTGTGACTCACCAGAGGCACTGAAATCCTGAGCAAGAAGTGCTGAATGAATTCCTCTTTCATTACAGGAACAAAGATAAGTACACAAGAGTACTTCCAAATATGTGAGCATTAAGGAAAAAAGATTTCCCCCTTAGCAAGAAGATTTTGGGACGTGCATTGAATCAGGCTGCTTCTACATCAAGGCCTTTTCTTCAGAGGAGGAAATGATCCTTAAATTAACTCTGACTTGATGAACTTTCCTTCGTAATGACAAAATACACTTTATGCAGCTATTTGCCATGATTTTCATTGCTGTGTCAAGAAGAAAGGACTCACTTTTCAAGGAGCCAAGGGCAGTGAATTTTTCATAAGCTCCATGGATAAATTGTCCTCCTTCCTATAAAAAATTTTCTAATTCTTCTGGTGGTTTTCCAAATAAATTATGCAGCTCTTCAGTTAATTTTGCTATGGAGATCTCTTTGGTTTTAAAATATTTGTTTCCCAGATTCTCAGTGCTTCTATTAAATCTTGTCCTAAACTGAAAAAGTTTCACTTCTCACATTCTTTTATGGCACTCCTCACTGCCATACCCAGGATAAGAGATTTATTTCTGCTAAAGACATTCAGCATTAGTGAACTCAGTCTAAAGATCTTTAACATATTTGTTGATGAGTTCAAGTTCTAATGAGTACCTTTTGGTAAGTTATGATTTTATAAATATATTATGTCCTTAGAAATATTAATTCTACAATGAAAAAGACTGAAATTGACCATCTTGGCCAAATCATCAGGTAAAGGGGTAAACTGCAGAATAAATCAGAATGAAAACTTGGTCTTGAGGTCACTGTCAATGAAAGTTGAATTAAACCGTTTTGATAGAGCTATAAGAATACAACTGGAAAAATGTTTAGATTCAGAAAACCTGGCTGAGGTGTTTGAACAAAAAATGCTGCAAATTTCTATGTACAAAAAGTAGAATTTACATGTTGACGTCATTTTTCTTCGGGGAAATCAGACTGAACCATCCTACTCATAGGCCAGATCACATTTAGTACCAAAACTGCACAGAAAGGGCATGGTTTAGACAGAGGGCTGAGAGATCACTCTCAAAATCACAATAGCAAGATTTAGGAACAACAGCCCCCTTATTTCAGAGGAAAAATACTTCCAGAAACCTCAGTGATAAGCAGTGCCTGAAATGAGATATTTATGAGTTTTCTATACAAGTTCTGATGTTTCATTCAGCACAATTACAAGACTTTCCATGTGGTTTCAAAAAAAAATGGGGTTATGGAAATTTCTGAGGATGGCTTCTGAGGTTTTGTAGATTTACTGGTATCAGTCTGTTGTCCAAAATGTTAAATCAGTGAAGTTGTGTTAAAGATGATTCACATCTTCAGAGAAAACACTGAATGGGCCAAAGTCATGCTTGGTGCAACTCCAATGCATTTAATGGAGTTACATGAGGGATTGATTTTTGTTAATCTTGGATCAAACTGTTCAGTTACATTGAATTTTAGCTTAAAAAAAAATAAACTGAGAAGGATAACACGAGGGCTTGGAGCCTTGGGGCCCACAGGCCTCATTCCTCACGGACACCATGAGCTCATCTCGAAGGCTGGTTCACAGATATTAAACAAATTGACTTCCACCTCCTCCCTTGGAAATGGTGCTGCAATGGGACTCTCCTCTGTTTGTTCCTGTTTTCTCAGGGATGAGCAACTGGAGAGACCGGTCCCCACTGTGAGGAGGTCATCCAAAATAAACCTGGTTCTTCTGGGAAGGCGGCACAGTTATTGCAGGAAGTGGTGGAATGGGGTATGAGGATTTCTGAGTGCTCTGGGGTATGATGGAAGCCCATCAGCTGCTTGCACAGTGTTAAATGGAAACAAACCATTGCTCTGATGGCAACAGATGAGAAACTTCAGCTTTTCACCACAGCAAACACTTTGAAAGTGGGCCATGAGAAATAATTCACTTTTAGCCCTAAGGAAGACACATTGCACTTTATGCAAAACAAAGCTTTTCCTCCTGCAGCCACACTCTCAGAAATCCATCCAGTGGGATCAATCAGTTCTTAGATGGTTCTCCCCAGTCTGTGTCACAAAACAACTTGAAGATGCTCTACAGCCCTGATCAGCACTTGCTACTTGAAGCCCAACATCCCACGCCCAGCAGGGGCTGGGATCTGGAGAACCCAGTCCAGGGAAACTTCTTTCTAACTCTCACCAGGTGGAAATCCCCTTCTGTTCAGAAATGGGAAGATTTGAAGCTGACATCAGTTTTTGGTTCCCCTCCTCAGCCTCCACCTAAGGATAGCAGATGTTCAAATGACGCGCTTCAATAATGGAAACTGAAAAATTTTATACTTTTTTTTCTTTTCAATCTAGACACGGAGAGGACAACTTAAAATGATTGCTTTTATATATTAGCTGCAAAAAAAGGAGATAATGAGGGTGTTTTGTACAGCAAAACACTCTGCTGCCTTTCACATACATTTTGATCAGCTCGTGGCAGGACAAACCCAAAGCATTTGCAGCAGCCCTGGCGTTTCAGGGTTTCATTGGGTCGCTTCCCTTACTTAAGTACAGCAGGGACTTTTTAATCTTCGGGGGTTTTTTTCTCACCATTCAGAAGCCCACCCAGGCAGTGTGTAATTCATCCAGACAGGAAATATTCCATTGTGTGGGCCAGAGTCCTTGGAAATGATTCACTTGTACCTGAGTTCAAAGCTTCTGGCAGAGATCTATGGTACATTCTAGTCTGCAGTCATTCTTGCCCCAGACTTCTGTGTTCCATGCAAATCAGCTGCTAGAGCAAGGCTTATGAAAGTTCAGTGGCTTCAAACTATCCCGGATTTAAAAGTTCATCTGGGATTCATGAAAAGGAAACAGAGAATAAGTCTTCTAGGGGCAAAACCCTGCAGGAAAAGGCTGCATTTCATGCAACTGCCAGCCCAGAAGAGAAAGCTTATTTTCCCCCTAGGCTGTAAAGTGATTTGAAGTCCAGCATCTTTACTAAGCCCATAATGATGCGCATATAAAATTACACCACTTTCCCAGCAATCTTCTTCTTCCTGGTTTATCCAGTGCTACAGAGTGTGGCTGTTCAGCACAGGTGGAGGAAATAAGATGAACACCACCTTCCCTGCTGTTCTTCTGTCTTCCTCTTAGTGTATGCAGTGAAGGCATCTGTGAGAAAACCACATCATGCCTGGCTATAAATAGGAAATTATTTTCCCATTGCATGGAAATATTGGAGATGACTCTCTATCTCTCCTCTCACCTGATATATTTTGCATCATGTTCAAAAAAAAGATCCCTTGAAAGTGAAATGTAACAGAAAGGTAAGAACAGTAAAGGGTAAAAATCTGCATCCCTCAGTGACCCAAAATTTGCAATATTACAATTCTCCAAGAAGCAGCAAAGACAAGACTCTAAACCCACAATTTCCCTCAGATTTAATGTTTTTCTGAATCACTAAATGTATTATTAAGTGTTTGGACAGCACCCTCAGGCACAGGGTGGGATTGTTGGGATGTCTTGTGCAGGGCCAGGAGTTGGATGATCCTCGTGTGTCCCTTCCAACTCAGGATATTGTGTGATTCTGTGTATTCAGATGTAATATGTTCAACCCAATATATCAAGGAAAAGTCTACAGTCTTCGGCAGGCTCTGCACCAAAGCATCATCTGCACCAAAGTGCTTTGCTCTTATCAGTTTCCTGAGCTATCCAGTTTATAGACCTCTCTTCAGCAGCCTGAGCTGATGTACCCCACTAAATACTTCCTTTGATCCATTCTGGGTGATTTGGAGCATTTTTCTAACAACTCCAAAAACATCAGTAGAAAACCACTGGCAAAACAAGGTGCACACTATGCAGGATTGGATCATTACACGGCATGGACCAACCCTTCTTTCTGGATCACTGAAATTCCATGAGTTCACACTAGAGATCACCACCAGGTAGAAGATTAGAACCAGCAAATGGTGCAGAATTGCAGAGGACAAACATGGAGCATCCTTAATCTGTGTTCCAAATTTCCAGCATTATTTTGCAAGGCAGTTTGAAAGCAGCTGAGATCAAGCTGAAATTGGTTACCCGAGGAAGCTGTGGCTGTCCCTGAATCCCTGGGCATGCCCAAGGCCAGGCTGGATGAGGCTTGGAGCACTCTGGGATAGTGGAAGGTGTCCCTGTCTGTGGCAGAGGGTGGCACTGGATGATCTTTCAGGTCCCAACCCAAGCCATTCCGTGATCATTCTGTGATTCTCTGAATGACTCAGAAGACCTGGATGCAAAAACACAGATCAAACAACATCCTTGACAAGCAGAGGGCCATGGGATCTGCCATTTCAAAGTTACTCATTTTACTGTGGGAAAATAAAAAGCACAAACATCTTTTCCACAGTTTCTTGAAATAAAACCCAAATGTATGAGGATCAGTAACCCAGCTAACTAAAGTTTTCAAAACGGCTGACTGGCATTTTCTAGAAACACACTAAGAAACCAAAATTGCTCTGACTAACAAGAAGTTCTTCGTGGGAAAGTACGCTCAATACAATGAGAAGTGTTTGTTACCAGCTGAGGCCATGTAGTTCTGGGAGGAAAACACAAAGGGAAAATGTCTCATACTGACAGCTCCAGGTGCACAAGATGTCAAACACCAGCAGGCTTTTCAATAGTCTGTTTCCTAAATCATTGCTTCTGCATCAGAATTCTATATCCTGATTTTGCAAGGTTACCTTCTCTTTTGCTTCCCAGGTCTCTTTATTTTCACTTTATTTTTGTTGTAACTGTGTAAAAAATGTGAAACTTTTGACCTATTCCTTTTGTCTGGTAGATTTGAACTTGTGACTATTTATTCATAGTGATTGTTTAGATACAATCAAGTAGAAATGAGCAGCAGGAGTCAGAGGAGAGAAGATGAAGAGACAAGAGACAAAACCCAGCCATATTTCTTTTTCAAAGATTTTCTCTAAGGAACTAGACTGGGTCAGGGGGATCTGTATTAAGTTTCTGCCTCATCAGGCAACCTCTGGTGTGCTTTTGATAAGTAAATATAAACTGTGGGGTTTTGCCATGTGATCTGTAAAACGGGAATCCTAATATTGATGGCCACTATTTCCTGTTAGAAAATAAATAAATCAGCAGAAATCCAGACCTAGTATTTAGGTCATAAATCTCACACCAAAAGCTGAAAACACAATCACTCTGTGAGGAAAAGGAAAGTTTGAGCAGAAGGGAAGCACTTTCTCAAGGTCACAAAGACAGTAACAGGGAGATCCAGAGCTTGAGCTGGGCCACCACTCCCCAGGCTGAGGTTTGGTGGGGCAGGAAGGAGGCTGCACAGCTGCACGGCACCGCTGGCAGTGGTAAAGGGAAAAAAAGGACTAAGGATTTCACCTCCAGGAGCTGTTAGTGCAAAGTTTCTCCATGATGGACTCCTTGAATGGTTTGAAGCCACAGAGTAAGGGTCTAAATTCCTCAAATCCAAAGAAAAGGTCAGAGACTCTCTTACTCACAGATGTTGTTGCAGAAAAGTGTTTCATCATTTCGGTGTTTGAACCAAAGGAAAAAATCCATTTGGCTAAACTTTTGTGGAATATTATCAAGGGATTATAAACATCCTACTTTAAAATGATATGTCCAGCTGCTACTTGGTGATTATAAATCTAGGCTTTTGTGCTGGTTTTGAAAAATATATAATATTTTTATATATTTATGAATATGTCCTCCCAAAATTTTCTGTGGAAAGGAAACACAAAGAGACCATCCCAAAAGCTTTTGCTCTCAGTTATCACATACACTGAGACTTCTCCTTTGTTCCATGGTAGCAGGTAAAGTAAATATGGATCTCATGTATGCTAAGACTTAGAAGTCTGATGGGAAAGTAAAGCTTTTCCTTATTATTGGAAAAGACCAGTGGAGTTTAGTGTAGGGGAGGAAATTCACTGTGTACTAAAAACCACAATGAAGAACACCTTGTATGGACCTCATTTTCCTTCTAAAACATGTGAAAACTGGCAAGAGTATACCAAAAAATCAGTTCATTTTGATGTAACTTCTAACAAGCTAAATTACTTATATTTTATCTATTGCAGACTAAAGACATCTGAATTCACTGTAAAAAAGTCCACCTCAATATTTCCTTTTTGCATTCAGTTCCTCCTTCGGTTCATTTCTGATGACAAGCAGACTGATGGGAAGGAGAGAAACAAACACAAATGGCCTTTAAAACAGCCTGTTCTGATTATGGGTGTGCTTGTGACTAAGGCACTTGACCGAAACTCAATCTCTGGTTCAGCTCTTGGCTCCTGCTTGGAGCTGCACAGGTCACAGTATTTATCTCAGTTTCTTCATCTGAAAAATTTGGGGTAGTTTTAATTTTATGGTGATTTTGTCAGGACAGCTTCACTTATAGTTGAAGGTATCACACACACCTGGATGAAAAGCTGGATGCCCAGTATCATCACCATGTGGGATGCGCTTGCTCTCAGCGATGTTGATGTTCAGCTTTTAAGGAATTGCTCTCAAATTCCTGCAAGTATTGTGCTGATTATGGACATCCCGTCTCTTCTGGAAACTGAAACAAACTGCTTGTTTTATGGCTTTTAATCAGACAGCAGGCAGCAGCAACATATGGCAATAAGCTAAAGAATCAGAATTCTTCTGGCAAATATCTGAAATAACCCTGCATTGAGAAAAGACGCCCATTTGTAACCAGATGGCAAAGAAAAACAGGAGAAAGACATCCCGTAATGAGTATTACCTCAGCAAAACCATCCTTATCTTCAGCAGAGGGCCAGCTGTGTTGCATATAACTGCAGGAGATCTCAGGGCTGAGCTCCAGCTTTGGGATTATTGATGTTGGCCTGGGATGGGAAATATACTCCTAATAAGTGAAAGCTTCTGTGCTCTTCACAGATCTCTTCACTCTTTTGAAAGCTGATAGTTTGTAGTCATTGTCAGCCACTCAGGCCCACTTCATGTGCAGGGCTAAACAGATTTAAGAGCTCTCACTGTGCTCTCAGAAACAAACATAATTTCAGAGAAATTAAAATCCAGGGACAGCAAACAAACAGTCAGGAGATGAATCGGGTCTAACTTAATGCCCCACCAGTGGATGTTATGGGTGGGTAGCAAAAACCAACATGGTATTTTGCAGGAATTTTATAGGGAAAGTTCCCATGAGTGTCAGATTTTGCCGTCTAAATAAGGTGTCCTGATACCCCTTCATTTAAGCACAGTAGGTTTGAAACTGCATTGCCCAGAAATCTCATTTCTCATCTAATTTTACGTGTGTACATCCAAATATGTTTGCACAGCTAACTTTCTTTTTTCTCCTCACATTAAGCAGCATTTCAGAGCTGCACATGCATGGCCTGGATTTCATTTGTGTAACCACGTTGCACATTTCAGTCCAGCACACCTGCAAGTTAACGGCTGCCTGGAGAGCCAGCCCTCGGACTGATTGGAATTTCATTTAAGACAACAATCCTGGGGTGCCCTGGCCTTCTCCTGCATCTAAAGCACGCATGCTGAGCTTGAAAAAACAGCTGTAAATGTGCTGAGAGGAAATTGTAGAGTGCTCTTTGCTCGGTGCCCCGATCCATGGCAGGATGGGAAAGGGCAGGCTGGGAAATTCCTCGGAAAATGCTACCACATGAGGCTCCTGTTAAACCCTCCACTGGTCATTCCAAGGCAAGGCCACTGAGGATTGTTTTGGTGAGAGAAAATTGTCAGACTTATTGCAAGGACCAGTGCAGATTTGACAGTGGGGCAAGTCAGCATTAGAAAACCTTGGTGCCTTTTTTTTGGCATTAAAAGACTTAGGAATGGCAAGCGACACCTGATATCTGTCACAAAGTCTGTGAAATATCCGGGAGTTTTCAGTCATTTCACCTGGCCTAGAATTTCCCCAATTCTCTCCACAAAATTGTGAGACACAAGAAACTCCATTTAGAGCCTTCACTGCAGACAGGAAGTTCTCTAAAATTCACAAGCCTCAGCCAAGAATTCACTGTTCACTTTTGGTTTAAACTACCACTTATAGAATACTAATTTCTCTTCCTTTTTAATGAGTACTTAAATATTCTTATTGAGAAATTTAACTCTTGAAATGTTTCAGTATTGAAGTACAAATCTCCTTTCCTAAATATACAGAAGAGACATGTAGAACACTGCTGTATACTGTGAAATCCTGCTTTTATACACTTAACACCAGATTTAAATATCTGTCCCAACCCTCCAGTACTCCTGAATAATTTACCTTTCAAAAACATGAAATTAAGTTAAAGTTTTCACTTTCAGTTTCTCATAATAGTGCCCATAATTGCTTCTATCAAAGAGAAAATCACAGGTCTTTTGCCAATTTTTGCTCTCATTTTTAAGCTTTCTAGAACAGTTAACGCAAAAGACAAAACGTCCTTAAGACATTTAATTTATTCAGGATTTAATGCTACAGGAAGTATTTAACAAAGTATCCCATAAACTCTATGTTTTCTAAATATCAGCTACTTTTGGAAGTTTATATTCGAGCTAATTTTAAAATAGAATTGAAGAGTGCAATGGTGAAGTTTGCACATTTCATGTACAAACCTAATTTATGGATTACTTGTTCTATAGTGCTGCTCTGATAAAAATAACTAAACAGAACACTGTGGGTTTCTACCTTGTCATTAGTATGTAAATATTTTCTCATTTAACTCTAAAGCAGCTATTGCAGAAGAAATTTAAATATGATCCATACAGACAGCAAAATAAAAGATTTTGTAGCAAATGAGAGGAGTGTGAATTATGTGGCAGAAAGAAAGATGCACGAGAGACAGGCAGATTTTTTTCTCTTAAGTAATTTTAATTTTTTTTCTTAATTAATTTTACTTTTTGCTTGGGAAAAAAATTGTCTTCAAGGATTAGTTTATATCATTTATAGAAAAGTGGTTTATTTAACGTTTCAAAGCAGGGTAGCCTCGAAAACCTATTGCAGAGAAAATAAACGAATATAAAATAGATAAATAAATAATATTACTACGAAAGTTTTACAGTGTTTTTGTTGCTTTTTTTTTTTTTCAGGAAACATTTCATGTGTATCAACCTCACGGACAAAACCAGAGGGAGAACGTAAACAAACCAAGTGGAAAGTGCTCCTGGCAGCAGATGAGCATAGCAGAGACTCAACTTACTGTCACTGGAGGGACTTTTTGTTTTTACAACCACTTTATTTATTTTTCCTTGATAGAAAACTATTTCAACAGTTATTGGGGGACTTTGAAACCTTATAGGAAATGGTGCTCACAGGTCTCTGTTACAGATTGGACCATGGGGGTTGTAACTCACACGAATTTCTTGAAGATGAGGATTGACCTGACACCGATGGCAGAGGTGCTGTGGGAAAAAGAACAAGACCTGACATCTCCCGTAATGTTTAAAATCTATGAATTGCCACCAAAATCTGTTCCAAAAGATGCAGGAACCTGCACACTTCTATAAAAGACGAGTCACGGAGAAACCAGTTTTACTACAAGCGATCAATTCCAGTTAATTTGTTCAGCAAGTGATCTGAGTTTGGCCTCAGACCTGTGGCAAAGTTTGGAGTAAAACATTCGGACCTAAATCCATATTGACACAGAACATTTCCCTTTCATTCCCAAGAAAGATGAAGGAAAATATATCCCATCATCTTTACAATAAAAAAAATTCTGATAGCAAATTTGCTCTGAAATATATTAAAATGTTTCACAAAAGAACACCAAAAACTCCCTACTTCCCAAACCGCATACTTGAACAGGAATGGGTATAAAAATCAGGAATGTAAAAGCTTTTTTTTCCTTTTTCCAATTTTAAAAGGATTGCAATGCTATTTCCTTAATCCACAAAAAGGATATTAAATTGACTATTAATATCTAATTGTCTTAAATTCTGTCAGATGCAAGTGTTGATCTGCAACTTTCCAAAAAAAGTACAGAACAGGATTTTAAAGCTGACTTACACAGCACTGAATATCCACACATCTCTCTAATGAGACTTTTTTACTGCACAATAAATCTTAAAACAGTTTATATATGCACTGCAATTGCAGTATGACTCAAGCAGCATTAATCAAGTGTTATGGTAACCTCGTTTTAAAGCACAGTCAAACATTTCTATCACTGTGCTTCATTTCTTACCGAGTTCCTTTTAATAGGAAGGGTTTTCATATAGGATGTCCCATGCATTGGCTTTCCTTATAAAAATGTCAACCCTCAGAGTGTACCTACATACCCAGGATTCTTTACTGTGTTTTCTGCTGTGTGCCAGGAGCTGACATCATTTCTTCTCTGTTTGGACAGCTGGTCCTCACCCAGCTTGAGCAATTCAGAGGTGCAGCCTAGGCCAAGGCCTCGCTCTTCATAAAGAAATACAAATCACAAGGAAATAGGATGGATCTCCAAACATAAATATATAATTTTTTGAGGGATAAACTTGTTAAGTTAAAAGTTCCCTGCTGCTTTGCCAGTGTAGATTTCATCCCACACCTCAGAACTCCAGTGTGATGTCACAGTTTGATTTTCAATGGCTCAAGGATGTGATACTGTGGTTTAACCCAGCACCCCAGAGCTGCTCAATCACCTCCCTTCTCCCAGCAGGAGGCGAGCAGAACCGGGGAAAAAAATAGTAAAATTTTCTTTGAGAATGTCAGGTAGTTGTCACAGAGGGTTTCACCTGAGTTAGTCTCTGGTTGTTCTGTCTTTGGGGTTTTTCAGCATTTCCAACCCCAATGTTGATGGATTGCGTATTTATTGTCATTAAAGTTTATAACGTGGTTATAAACCAAAAAGCAATCATCCTGTCCTCATCCCCATCCTTAAACCCACTTCTCAATGAGGTGAAAAAGATCAAGACTGAAACACCCACTAAGGAAAGGAAACATTCCTTAGCTATCAAAGTCACACCTGTGAAGCGAAGAGTCCTGTATTCAGATTTTCACAGACCTGAACCCTGAATGTTCTCCTCCTTCAGAAGCCCTGGAGAACCAGCTACAACATTTTCTGCTGCATTAAGTTCATTTTGAAATGTGTTGGTTTCAGCTGCATTTTGTCAAATGACATCCATATTTCTAAGGTTGATTTCTGCTCAGTTCAGAGAGGATCAGCGGAGCAGGGGCCTGAAGACAAACCAGACAAACCTGAGGAGATGTGCTCTGTCAGGATGTTGGGTTTCCTGTGTGGAATTTCATTCACCCCATCATCTTTTCAACTCTCCTTATCCAGTGAAATGAAATATACTTATGGAAATACAAAATTCAACTTCCTTCTACTCCTATTTGATGATAACAAAGCTCAAGAAACCCAGAGGAAGCAAAGGACCTTGCGATGGTGTTGCAGGGAATGAATTAAAATAAAAAGCACGGTGCAGATGAAGTATGCAATTCATTTTCAGCTCATAAATCCTGATTTTAAAGTGAAAAGGATACACAGAGGATGTATAAAAATTTAGTGGCTATGGTCCTTACAGTGTCAAAAACATGTGCTTACATAAGAACACACACTTCTGTGGAAAAAAATGCGAAGCCATTAAATGGTAAGATGTTAGTAAATCAGCTTTGGGTCGGCTCAGCCCCATTGTGCACCTGCACATGCATTTCACCGTGTTCCAAGCCTCTCTGCCACACCACTCACTAAATCAATCCATGATTTACTGAACGAAGGAGCTCGGCGCAAGGAGTGAGTCACCATATTTATTTGAATTTCATTGACCCCTGGTGGGAATGAGGGAAGGGGTGGCACTGTCCAGGTCTGTGAGTGCAGTGTTTTCTTGTTCCATGCCAAGACACTTTATTTTTACTGGGACAGCTTCTGAGTTGCATAAATAGCAAAAGCAGTATTCCTGCTGGCCACTTCCTCACATGAGGGTTGGAGGGGGAGGAAAGAGATTTAGTTCAGCCTTGGCTGTCACCAGGCAACAAAAGAATAAACAGAATGACACAGGGCCAATGTAGAACGAAATGATGTGTTTTGTGTCTTTAAATTCTGTATTGATTACTCTGGGTACAAGCATATATATATATATCTATATATAAATATATAATTTTTTTTCTTTGTGTATGTGAGTGTGTGTGTAGAATCCAGTACAGGTTTAGAAAAGGTGTTTTAAAAAAGACTGGATGTGACGCTCAATGCCATGGTTTAATTGATAAGGTGGTGTTAGGTCATAGGTCGAACTTGATGATCTCAAAGGTGTTTTCCAACCTAGTTAAATCTGTGATTCTGTGATTACATTGCTTTCTGTACAATTTTTTTACGTATGTGTTTTAGCATTATAGAAGATGATTTGATAGAAGAGCAGAGCTGAAGACCAAACCTTACCTATGTCTTTCCTCTATTCCAAACGTGACAAACATGATCAAGGTGGTGGAATTCCACCTCATAGTTCTTCCTACTCACGAAGCTGAGCTCTTTATGTTCCCAGAACTGCTCTTCTGAGGTCTGTCAGCTCTGTCAACCCACTTGGGATGTCCCATCACAGCCTCCAAAACTAGAGAGTGACTCATGTTGCTAAGTTTATTCTATTTACGTCCCTCATAGATGAGGAAAGCAGCAAAATTAAGTGAGTTATAGTAGGAAATGGGATGTGTTTATTTTCCTTCAGGGCAATCAGCAAAACAAATGTGGTGTTAATTACCTCTGAATGTTCCTGCATAGCAAAAAAACCCCAAAATAAAACAACATATTTGTTGACTGAGCTATAATGTATCTTGGTGCAATGTTGACTTTTCAATTAGGCCTTGAAAGAGTGAAGCAGTTATTCTTTTGATACATGGCCCATGATATTTCAGATCCTGTGCTGGCCTGGAAGTCAAACTTAATGATCTGCTGGACTCTTGAAAATCCCTGACCTCGGAACACTGAAGCCCAACGCAAATAATTTGTCAGGATTTGCAGCATCTGAATTGCTGCTGGGGTTATTCCAGTTTTAGCACCTGTGTGCATCTGAGCACACTGAGCCCTTTGGGTTGTGTCATGCTGCTGCAATGTTTTGGTAAGTGATGTTGAAAACTTATCAAGATGAATTACTCTTCTTTGGACACATTACCACCGAAATGGCCCAGCATTACGAGCGGCACTGCTGCATGGCCATGTGCAGAACTCTGCTCACTTGACAAATGGGCTTTAATAGCCTCAACAAGAACGTAAAACTCCTCACAGCTGGTGCTGAGATGAGATCAGCAGCTAACACAGCTCAGGTGACAACTGGTCCCTGCTCCCTGCAGTAAAACCATCCAGGTTTCTAGGACGAGTGGGATCACAGAAACACAGAATATGCTGAGCTGGAAGGGACCCACAAGGATCATGCAGTCCAGCTCCTGGCCCTGCACACACACCCCAACAGTCCCACCCTGGGCATCCCTGGGAGAGGTGTCCAAATGCTCCCGGAGCTCTGGCAGCCTCGGGGCCGTGCCCGTTCCCTGGGGGGCCTGAGCAGTGCCCAGCACCCTCCGGGGGAAGAACCTTTCCCTCATATCCAACCTAAACCTGTCCTGACACAGCTCCAGCCGTTCCGTGGGTCCTGTCCCTGATCACAGAGAGCAGAGATAAGTGTCTCCTCTTCCTCTCATGAGGAAGACGTGGAGTACTGGGGTTGTTCCATGAGAACTGTCAGTCATGTGCTATTTGACTGTGCATTGCAGGATCTCCCAGCAAGACTATAAAAAGCGTGAAGGGGATTTCATTTGGCCTAGTTCTTCAGGTTTTTTTGGTTTTGGGTTTTTTTTTTTTCACATTCTAAAGTTCTTGAGAGGGTGTTCTGAAACAATTCCTGTTGTGTTCCTCTGTGTGCTGCAGGTTTGGCGATTTGGTGGTTGGTTCTGCCCACTTGTGCAGCTTGAATCACTGTCCCTAGTCCTGATGTTATCAGTGATGCTATCAGTGTTAACAAACACAGATTTTATTTCTCTCTTCCATCTAACCACCGTCAGATTTTCAAGTCCCCTCTCAAATGTTCCTTTTCAAAACTCTTTCCATGCAGTATTTTCTAGTAGAGGTTTGAGGTTTTAATTTTTCATTTATTTAGACACACATACTTCTGACTGCTAAATAAAAGTGTGGTGGTTGAAAATTCATCTCATCCTTGCCTCATGTATTGATATTATGAATCATGTGAGGGATGTCTGTCACCATTAACTCATGGCTAAGCAAGCTTTCCTTCAAAACTAAAAAAATAAAAGCTGATATGAACTCTAGCAACGATTATTCAACTTCTTAATAAAAATTGGACTTAGGGAAACCACAGTAATAATTCAGCACCCTAAAACATACAAGCAAAGAATTAAAGGTCATCAATGACTACTTCATGACCATCTCTGTTCCAGAACAGTTCAGATGCCGTCAGAGAAGGGGATAATGTTTGGAAGTTTCCTGTTCTGAATCAGGTCACAGCAACTGCAAGCCAAACTACACTTGCTGGGAACACCCTTCCAGACAGGAAGGATCTTGGCTAATGAATGCATCTGGGAGATATGGGTCTAATAAACTTGGCACATGTTTGCTCTATCTTGAAAAAAAAATAGCAGGAGTAGGGATCTGGAAAAGTGCAGTTAGGAAAAGCCTGTCAGTGCTGTGCACTTAACAAGGTTTTATGACTGTTACCACATTTTCTCTACTCTGTGGAACTGAATCATATGACAAGTTCCTCAAATAACAGTGTTTTACTTGGGAAAGAAATGAAAATTCAGGATTTAGTCACCAAAACAGATCTAGACTTTGATACCTAGATTCAACTATCTGCAAAACTTTGTTGCTATGAGCAGTGTTTGAGGGTGCAACTTAGAAACCAGTGTGTCAGAAATTGATATTAATATTAAACCACAGTATGTTATACAGGGTGAGAATGATAGACCTATTTAGGAAACCAGTCACACACAGAACAGAAAATAAAAGTTGGACTCAGGCATTTTCTTACCACTGCATCCTATGTTCATCTTTTTCACAGAACATCAAACACCACGAACATGAAGGAAAAATGAATCGAGGCACTGATAGTTCTCTGCTGGGCTTCAAAATCTCATTGCGGGCCCACAGTTGTGGGGTTGTGTTGTAGAGAATTGCATTGCTGGAGACCAGTTCCCTTTCTTTTTCCAGCTGCTTTTCCATGGATGTATTTGATTAGAGCCATGGATGATTCACGGGACGATTCTATGGTTCCACAGCAAGCAAAGAGAGGAAGAGGATGCTCACCTGAACTGACTTCGAGCTGAGGAAAAACATCCTCACAAGGAGCATCAGCTTCACAAGCGACCTTCATAAAGGGAATTTATGCAATGGACAGTATCCCGCTCTTTTCCAGGGACTTTCACACAGCCCAGGCCTGCTGCGAAAGTAGTAAAGTACTGAAAGTAGTAAAGAAATGTCTGCCCATGTTCTTCTCTCCCAGTTCCACCTGGGCCTGTACACATTGATCCCATCCAGAGCTCCAGAGGGAAATGTCTCGCAGTTATCACCCATTTCCTCTCTGAGCCTGCATCTCCTGTATTCTGATTTTCTACACTTGATCACGCTTCCCAGCAGTTAATCCCCACACAAAACCAGAAGCCGTTGTCCCTCACGGTATGGTTTTCTAAAATATCATAAATATTTGATATCAAAGCAGCCGCAGATTCTCGGGTGCTCTAAGATAGCTTTGGTTTATATGAGAAGCATCACGTTACCCCACACTTTCACATCCATCACAAGCAGCTGTCAGTACAGCCTGAGCTGTACTCTTCATGTACTGTTACTAAGTTTTAACTGGAATGTGGGGAAAAAAAACGAATTTTTAAAACATGAGGGTGCAAATGGTATGGCTGAGACTGCAATAAGGATGAGATTGCATCTCTAGGTGCTTTTCATTTTTTGGGAAGAAATAAACCTAAAGAAACCCCTTCTTAAATTCATGTTGATAAGATGAACTTTTCTGGTTTAAACAAGTGAAAAAAGGACAGAAAAATAATGAGAACTAAACAGAAAATGCTCACATTTATTTTGAAATCCAGTCTGACCCAGTATGTCCAGACACAAAGTCAGCACCATGGGGCTGACGAGACAGCAGAGGATCTCCACTTGCTAAATAAACAAATTTTACCTTCAAATCCACTGGCAAGCTGAAGTTTTTCAAATGATAATTAATAGTTGCCACTGTTAGAATCTGAAAAAATACATTCTTATTCAGACCAGGCAGATGCGCAGATTTCACTTTGCCAATTGAGAACTTCTTTAGTTCAACTAAAAGGAAAAACCTGTCAGCTCATCTACTTCTTTCAAAAATGGAGAACACTGATACATATAAACAAACAAACAAACAAACAAACAAACAAACAAACAAACAAACAAACAAACAAACAAATAAAAATACTGATTTCCACTCAAGATAACCTAGCTAAAACGTTGTCTCAGAAGTTGCTTTAGTGAAAAATTTTATGATTTCATAAAACTATGAGGGCTCACTGCAAGACACATAGAATCATTAAACACTCTAATATAACTTTGGTGCTTATAACTTTATATATATATGTATTATGGATACGTGTATATGCCTGTATATGCACGAAACATATCAGATCTGATTACACCTAATAGTTTATCTTCTTCCTTTAAATGGCAATTCCATTTAAACTTCTAAACCCAGGAATAATGCAGTTTTCAAACAAGTTTACACACTTTTTTTGATGAAACAGTTTCCAATCAAAGGCAAGAGCTCCCTCTAGATAACAGCTTGGGAATTTTTTCCAGCCTGCATTTTAAGTGAACTTTGAAGAAAACAAAACAAAGTCAAAGAATGTGGGAAGCATACAAGGACAGTTGTCACTCTTCTGAGAAACATTGGAATCTGCCTCTCAGACTTATGTTATGAAAGAATCAGTGGTTTGGGGGAAGAAAAAAAATCAGCATCTTCAGGATTTTGAAGTGATTTTTATCATACTACATGGAATTATATAGGTCTTCTCCCAAAACTAGAAGCTCCTTATTCCTTTTCACTCAGATTTCAGCCCAGAATTAGAACTGCTCAGGTCCCTCCCCAGGACATTCTCTCTGCTGAGCACTGAAATCTTCAGGTTGGAAAACAGAAATCAGTTTGGGGGTGATGTGGCAGTGCCGAGTGACAGAATCTGCCCTTCAAGAGTAAAATGGTAGAAATTGGCACTGTTTTTTCTAGAGAGGCAGAGACTGAGAAGAAACAGCACACCAGATTTGAATTACCTGGGCCAGCAGTTTCAGAGCAACTTTTATTTCCTTCATTTGGATTTAAAGACTTCCAGCTATGCCAGGAATTGCCTGGATAAAGCTGCCTCAGTGCATGGGAATGGTTTTGGTGTCCTGTCCCTCAGGACTCTCCCGTATTGCATCCCACACAAACCTCTTGGTGTCCACATCTCTGTAACAACATCACATTCTTTTTGAGGATAACCTAAAGATTTCCTACAGTTTCTAGATCCTTTCTGTGGAAAAACTTTCTGATTATTCCTTTGTCTCCATAGAATTCTGTATTTAGTTCTAATTAATAATGCTCTTTTCTTCTCCAGGACATTGCCTGCATTTTTTAAGGGTCATTTTGAGCTCTTTTTATGTCACCCAGTGTGCTTGCACTTTTATTAGGAACATTGTCCATCAGCTGTTGGACTTCTTCCTCTTTTTAAATACCTTCACTATTCTCCATAAAAATAGGATTGGAGATGTGCCTGTAAATTCTTAAGAGGAAGAATATAAGGCTCAATCAAATTCAGATGAGCAGATCTGTGTTCTCTTACCTTTTCCTTCCCTATTTGATACTGAAAGCTTGCTCTGTATCAGTGACATTAACTTTATAAACCTCCGCATTCCACTTTTGCTGAAGATATGAAATATGTCAAATCCTTAGAGATGTTTAGTACTTTAATTTGAACTGAATATCAAGCTATTCCTTTTTGGGAATGGGGGAAGTATTTCTTATAACTACTATATGTCCAGAAATACAATTTTTTACATGTGATATTGCTTATTACTTGCATTTTGGTTTGCACAACTGGGCAAGTTCCAGTGAACTCTTCAGTGCTGACATATTTTACCAGTAAACAGCAGTTTCCAGAAACCAGAGAAGAAATACTAATATCAACTTACAAGCTGCTTTGAGGGAATTCTAGACAAGAATTAAAGCATCCATCAACAATATTTTCACATAGTGATTTACATGTCTACATCGATGCTGAGGGAATCAGAGTGATTCGAAGAAAATCCTCTCTCCAGCAAAATTAGTTTGGTTCTGGTCACTGAAAAGATTCAGCTTTTGCCAATTAAGCTGTCCCTAAGCCATATATTTTTTAATCTGGCTCAACAACATGTAAAACACAAGTATTTCTCACCCACTGTACAGAGTACTTTTGCAGCTCCTTCTATCTAAAAGGGAACTCTAGGATAAAGCTGAGATTTATGTTCTTGAGCAGGAATAAATCTTCACTTTACCTGATTGTTTTCTGAATACTGAAATCAAAACGGTTTAATATTGCTGCCAAAAATTTTGCCCACCAAAATTTTACCCAATTTGTGGTAATGCCTGTCAACATTTTTCCATGTTTATGGCTTTACTTTACTGCAAAACATTTCTGGTAACACCCACCACTACCACTACCACCCCTCCAAATTAGGTATAGAGAAGAGTTATGGCTGTGGAGGGTATTTTGGACCCTGTTTATGATGCCCAGAAGACCCTCACTTGCAAAACACTTCACTGGGAATGTTCACTGTGAGCACTTAAATGAGGAAGTAAAAATAAAGTGTTCAAGGGAATGTTCACAGAACTTTAGGATGTGAATTTCCAGCTGAAGCACAGAGAGTTGGGCATCTCTGCATTGCACAAAAGCGAACCGTACACGGAAATTAAACCCTTTTAGCTGGTGAAAAAACCTTAATTTGCTGAGCCCAGAGAAAGGATTGGCAAAAAAACCCCCCAAGCACAAGGAGATGGTTCTGGTTAACAGACAGCAGGAGTGCACTGACATGCAAGCCAGCAATTACAACCCAAAATATCCACATGCCTGCCAAAAAATGATGTCAAGCTTTGGTGTTTGGTACATATCAAAATACCCCTGCTACCAGAAACAGAGGCACGTATGTGTGAGCTGTAGATGAATTTCCCAACTTAATAGGGCCACACACCTTGAAAACGGGTAAATTAATGGTCAGCATCACAGCATACATTTATGTGCAGCAAGATTCTATTTAAAATGTTAAACATAGATTAGAGTTTGGCCTTTTTATTTGCTTTTACACACCTGGAAAAGATTAACAAGCATTTAGTTTCCATTTTGTGAAAAAAAAATCTTCGTACTTAAAGTAAAGGGTTTATAACAGATTATGTAGAATAGGGAATACTTTTAACGATACAACTTTATTAATAAGACATATCTTTCTTGTTATGCACAGAGTTTAGGGGGCAGGGGAATTCCCTCAGTATAAATAATGAGAGGAGGCTAAAAAGATTTAAAAATATGAGGAACCATCAAGATATTTTTTCTGGAGCATCCCTGAGAAACGACAATAAATTCAAACTGGGGTTTTAAAAATTATGTGGGTATTTTTCCTCTTCCCAAGCAGGGTCTCAGCTCTCATTTGTTTTTTCTTAAGTGTTCTGAGTAAGGCTGGCTCTAAATAGTCCTATATTATTGCTCCTGAATGGATATCAGAGCTTAAAAGCCAGAAATTTCCCAAATATGGTTTTGATGCCATAGGCCCAAACCAAGGCATGCTCTAATCCTTGAAATCTTTCTGTACATTTAAAAGGAATTTTACCCAGGCCTGATAAGCAAACCCAAGCAGTCTCTTCACAGGCAATTTCAGCTGCCTGATGGAGAGATAACAGAATGGGGAGGTAGGAATCAGCTCATTCAAGAGACAATGGGCTACAGACGTAAGACAAACACTAATCCAAAATGCAGCAACGTAGTGGAAAGTCATAATAGATCCTGAATAACTTCCTTTTCCTCCCACACATCCAGGAGCTGAGAAAATATTGAGGGAAAGATGAGAAAATTCACAGCCATTTCTCTTGAGTGTGTAGCCAAGCCTGTCTGCCCCTTGTCTCCCTCCTCCCAGTGGAAAAAAGCTCTGTGACCATCTCCTCTGCAGAACTGGGGAGCATGAATCACTGTGCTGTTGAATAATTCCCTTACCCAGACGTTTCTAAAGGGTTGCCAGCTTTGTGATTCTTTTACTGCCGTGCCTCCAGCGATTCCTGTACCTGTGAGAGAGAAGGAAACAACTGTGTTGCATCTGCAGGTGACTTATACAAGAGTCATGGCTTAGCTGGGAAAACAAAACAGCCCTTTCCTGCATGGTTTATGAAGTAATTTAGGATCCCAAAATTCTCTGCTGTAAAGAGCAGCCTCCTCCAGGAAAAGGAAGCAGATTATCCCCCAGTCTGGCACAGACTGGATTTCATGGAGGGTAAACTCACAAACAAGGAAAGAAGAGGCTGCACCTTCCTTCACCACCTGTCCCTGTTGCGTATGTACTCCGTGTTGAACCATTGCACCTCACAGTGTAATCACCTCCTGGCTGTGTTGTAAGTGCCATAAAGTAATAAAAAAAAGTGGTTTTCAAAAAGGGGATAATGACTTTCAAACACAGGATGGTGACACAAATTGTAAAAATAGGACTCTCCCTTTTTCAAAGCCCTCGACTGAGCGTCTTTTTCCTAAAAGGCTTTGTAGGCAATGACGCCGTGGAGCTAAGTATGGAAACAGCCACAATAGTGGTTACAGCTGTGCAAGTCCTTCCCAATCCTGTTCACATGGAAATCTGCTGACTTTCTGGTGGATGAGCCTCATTCACACTCCTCAAGGCAAAACTGAATAAACGGGGACCTCTTGGTGAAGAGTCACCTCATCGTGAGCACTGCCATGACAGCATTTATGCACGATTCTGCCAGAAAAAAAGGAGGATTGGGGTTCAAAGTAACTAGAGAAGGGGAAATTGGTGAAAGCACCAAAGATTTTCGGTCAGCTCCTCAGAAAATAGTTGAGCAGACTTTGAACCGTGGATTTGCATTTAGGATGTCCTCAAATACAGCTCATTGGAACATGCTGGAACTCACAATACATCCTTATGAAATCTGAGCTTCTGAAAACTGGTGAAGGTCATGCAGATTTTCCCAGGGATCTTTTGTTCTGTCTCAGGAAAAGGGACATCCTTTCCACCCTCAGTGTGCTGTACCTACATCCGACATCCTCTACTCAAAAAAAATCCCAGAGTGGGGAAAGACTACACCTAGAGTAGGAAATTAAATCATGCCCAGGCATATTCCTGGGCACTGGTGATGCGTTCATGGAATTAAACTGCAGGACCAGTCACCAACTTTTTGGCCTTAACTCTCCAAAATGACTCCTGGGCATGGCTTAGGCAGGGCACATTCAAAAGCTCAAAGAAATCAGCTTTTTCCATTTCAGAAAAGACATGATGGAATAAACTGTGTGAAGCTGAGGTCTGAACAGCCACCTAAGAACTTTATTGCCCTGTGCAATTTCATGTGTAGGTCAAATATCTCCCTTGTAAATCCAGTGTTATTATCTTTGTGCGACAGGTGGGAAATTGCTAATCTAAAAGACAGATTATCAGGGGACATTTCACCCTGAAATAGCCTTGTAAATCTAACAGGCTGGCCAAGGCTGGACAGGAAAGGAAGTGATGGAGCAGGTTATTGGACAAGGATGTCCTGAGGGTTTTATTGTCACTCTGATCAATGGATTATCCTCTCTTCCCTTCTGTGCCGCCGCCTTTAGGCTGCACAGAAGTTTAAATTCTGCAAACAAATGAAAAGAGACAAATCTAGCAAAAATTGAAAATCAAGAGCTATGCTTCTGAAAAATACTAGTTTTTCTGTTTTATTAGGCTAATTATAATGGGACTCAGAATGTAGGTTATTTAAACTCTCTCCTAGGAGTGACAGCAAAGATATTTGCTTTAGTACACCTAAGGCAAATAACAAGAATTGAAGAAATACCTTATGCACCTGCTGTTGTCATATACCAGATGTCCTGCCTTTCATATACTAGAAAATAAACATGCAGGTTTAGCAAATTTAATGTAATATTTCTCAGATTATCTCAGCTCTACAAAATACAAAGATTAATGTTGGTTAAAAATCTGCATCAGACTATTCTGCATCCCCAAAATTTCAGACAATGACAATTTATAGAGCGAACCAGAGAGAAGGAGAAGCCTTTTCCTTAACTAAACGCTAATCTCCCAGCTTGGAGGATCTGGATATCTCTCCACAGGGAATATTAGGAGGAGTTAATAGGGGAAATACGAATTTGTTATCAAGTGCAGTTATCCAGGGAGCTGTACAAAATCACATTCCCATGCAGCACCTACGAGGAATGGACTTTCAGAACAGAAACCTGAGCCTCACTCAGCTTTGGAACCCCACAAGATTTTAAGTTTGGCAGTTTCTTTGACAATTTAGGAATGTTACATAATGTTGTCCTTCGAACAGGAGTGTATAGAGCAAGTAAAGGTCAGGATCCAGTGTTTGCAATCCTAATTTTACACGTGAGGGAAAAAATATAGGCAGTTCCCAGTATATACTAGAACTTCACGGCGAATTGCTATTGAAACTGCTGAGGAGCAATGATAGGACCATCCCAATGCTTTAATCCTGTATTTAATCTGTATTTGCTCTACCATTACTTTGAATTTTAATACTTTTGAGTTATAATTCAGTACAACAGAGGGGACAGAGTACACTTGCTGAAAACTGTGCATGAGAACACATATCCAGCAGGCATTTTGGGCTTTAATTAGCTAATAGACAGACCTGCCAAATTTACCAGGCATGTGGGGTTTATTTCTGAGCAACAAAGACAACTTAAAAAATTTGGAAGCCTTTCCAAAGGGCTGAAAAATGCAAATTCATAGTGAAGGACCAACAAGACCACTTAAAACTTTGTTTGATCAAAAGGAATTTGTGCCAGACAGCTCAACAGCCACAGAAAACATGCAAACCTCTCCCTCATAGCAAGACAAAGCGGATTCTAGAAGGAGAGAGGCTGGAGAAGGGAGATTTCCTAAATTTCCCCTCTTGCTTTCCACACCCTGATTTTACCAGTGCCACCCTTTCCAATCTTGGAAGATATGTGCTCTGAGTGTCCCTCTGTTCCCCCTCCCCAAGGCAGAAGTAAAACATGTCTTTAAACTGAGAATGAGATCCCTCTGAAATCCAGAAGGCTGCCTCTATTTAAGCTGACAGCTGGTGAGTAGCAGCATGGCTATCACATCTTGATCGTGATAACTTACTTTTTATTACCTGAGTCTCACACATATAGTCAAATTTTTCTAGTTTATTACTTGATTAATCATCTATCATTCTCATAATTTATCTTGTTTTCCGTCAGAGTACATTATATTCCAGCGTCTAAGCCTTTGTTATCCAGTTTTCTGCCCTGCTCAAAATTTATTCATCTCAGTACAAGACATTTATGGAATTTTACTCATACAAAGCTGAATTCCCCTTACACTTCTGGTGCTCTGCTGCCTCATTTCACAATTTATAACAGCCTGTGTGTCTCCTGGTGGATTATTGATTCTGTTATTTCTGGGGAGAGTTTTTTTGGGAAGAGAGATTGCTCTAATTTAATATTTAAAACAACACTGGCTATTTTTATGATCCTTCAACCAGTTCTGGAGTGTTCAACCAGTTAATTTTAACAGCTCTTTCTTAATTGCATTTTTCATTATTCCTGCTGTCTTCCTTGTATAATATTATTTATGCTAAGCAATATTTACTTAAACTCCTGCCATTAGATATCTTGTACACATGGACAGAACATTTGTTATTCATCTCACTTGAATTTAAAAAATAAGCGTTTATATAAAATGGCCATTTAAATAATATTAGATGAATCCAGGAACCTGTTCCAGGAACTCTATGGACAAACAGATTTATAAGGTGAAAACTGGAGAGCACAATGCACCTCTTACAGCCAAAAATTCTATCTCAAACCAGATGGATGCAGGAACCTCATTCATAAGCCAATAATCTTTTTATTGCCATAGTTTAGACTTGTGTCTCCCCAGTTTACAGTCGAGAGCTCCAGAGTTGCAACGCTCTATTTTGGTCCTCTCCCACTTCTTTTTGATTTTAGATGGCCTAATGGTTCCATCACTGCTGTTATATTCAACTTTTTGGACTATTATTTTGGTTTTCTGCTGTAGCTGTGACTTATTACTCCTGGCTGCAAGCCACGGAGTGATGGAAAATGCAGAGGTGGCACTTTTTGATATTGCTGGTATGGTTGAACAGACTTCCTGTGGGCCAGGCACAGACCTAGGAGTTGATTGGGTTTTTAAAGAAAATGCTGTGTTAATACTGTTGTCTTAAAAATTTTCTCTCTTATCATCCATACAAATTTTGACCTTTTTATATCTATATGGATATAATACATTTGTCTATTTGTACCTTTAATATACAGAAATTCTACTAAATACAAACTCTATATCATTCCCTATTCTTTCAAAATTCCACACGGGTTCAAAGTCACCACTGTAGATACTTATTATTATTTCCAGTTTGTTATTTTTATGGATAAACTGATCTCCCCACTTATCCCCCTCAATGGACAAACCAAATAATCATAAACCCCAAAAGACTAAATCTGGAAGCTGAGCAGCGATTGAATCGGACATTTGGACACCGGCAGAATTTATGAAGTGATTCACAGTGTCTTCAAATGGGCAGCTCACAAAATCAGAAACTTATGGTTTTTCTCTCAGAGCTTTGGATTCATATTAAGAGGTATTCATGTTAATAGGTATTCACATTATACGTACATAACTCTTATTGAAGTCCAAATGGCACAGCCTTTCTGAAACCTCCGAGCACTAATCCAGGAATATGTTATAAAAAACCTTGACTTGGATTTCCCTTGGAGAATTCAGCTTTGGTTTATGCTTCTGATCCATTTCCTTTTGAACTGGTATTAGCAAACATACTGGACCCTTTCGAAGGCTTTTCAGTTTTTCTTCCTTTCTTTCATAGAATCTCGGACTGGATGAGGTTGAAAGGCACCTCTGGAGATCTCCTCTCACCAGAAAAGATTCCCCAGGCCTGTTTCCTGTTTGCCTGCTAATATCTCCACAAATGCAAACTCCAGTAGCTCTCTGGGGAATCTTCGAGTAAAATGGTGCTTGGCCGTGTTCAGAGCGAATTTCTGTGCTTTAATTTGCATCCATTGCCTCATTTCTCCCTGTCTCTGGCAGTGCTGAGACTCTCTTATGTTCATCTCCATGTTTATCCATATGCAGAATACAATTTTTGTGGCTCTTTCCTAGGCTCACTCCTCTAAGCCCACATGTACTGGGAGGACCAGAACTGAACACTTCACTCCAGGTAACTCTTTTCACCACGGCAATAATTCTGTTGGCAGCAGTTCCTGTTCCTGATAAGGTTATTTTTATTCCTTGTATTCCTGTGGAACCAACGGTCTTCACTGGATCACTGCTGCTCAAAGGGAGAAACACCCAAAGAATCTTAATTTAGTACCTAGACATTCTTATTCCTCTCTTCATCAAGATCCCCATGTTCAATTCTCAACTTGCAAGTGCAGGCAAAATATGCTTTTATGTACAGAAAAATAGGGTGTAGTCTGGAGAAGCTGAGTAACTCACTGATGATCAGTCTTGGCTACAGTGATGAATATTTATTGTTTTCCCTTAATAACTGTTTTTAAATAATCTCCTTCTTGCTTTTGATGATTTAGATCTAAAAAGAACTCAACTGCTTTCACTTCACTTATTCATGATGGACAGCAGCTGTTTGAAAAATTATTCTACTGCTTTACTCAGTTCTGAGATTATGGACACCCTGTTCATACACCTCTAAAGAATTCCCCTTTTCTCAGTGGGAGTTTTCACATGATTAAAATAAACACTGGTGAATCAGAGCTCTTCTCCTCAGTCTGCACAGTTTTTGATATACTCAGTCTAGATAGAAAGCATCCTAACTATGAAGTTTAAGTCCTGCCTTTCCAGAATTCATCGTTGCACTTAGCTGCTTGTGTTTCTTTATATATAGTTGTTAAATTAACTTGTTTCCCACAGAGATAAAAAATTCCATATTCCCATCAAGTCTAGATAATTGGAGTTTTCCAATAAGGATCTGTATATGAGCTCTGTAGAATATTAGGGCTGGTTTTGACAGTCCTGTGCCCTTTTAAAATCCTCACCTATACACAGTTCCCTCACAGAATTTGTATTCCAAAAGCAGAACTAAAACTGCAGTTTCCTATCTCACCTGATATCTCAGTTTCTTTTCTCTCTCACTAAAAAGTTCAGGAGAGATAAATATCTCTCTAAAATATTCATGCAGGAGCAAAACAAGAAAAATCTCTGGCCATCAGATATCGCCACAACTTTATTCTTTTATTTTCTGCCAAATAAGGGACATTAGGTAAGGGTGTGTTTCAATACCTCAGCCTCTCCAGGAGGAGGACTCCCCAAGAGGAGTTAAAAACTTTGGAAATTTTTTGAAAGGTTTCCAAAAAAAAAAAAAGTGTCAGAGCAACAATAGCATGCAGGTAGGTCTTGCATGCTCTCATACCTACTGTAAACATGATTACACAGATACCAGTTCAATATCTTTTTTTTTTAAATTAAATATTTAGAAAGTTCAGAACAGCTCCTTGGCTGGAGAGCTTATTACCACCTAGTACTAATGAAGGAAGGCTTGTTTCAGTTTTAATTAGGGTTTGGTTTGGGTCTTTTTGTTGCATTTTCTTTTTTACACTAAGAAGATGGACATCTCCTAATTTTAAACACTTATTCAACAAGGCCCTTAAATATCTGCTTTGTTTTAAGTGGGTACTTAAAGGCTTTAAGACTTACTTAGAGGCTTTCTCAAATAAGACCCATTCCTAAATGATTAAACACATGCCAAAATAAACTTAGAAATTTTTAAGCTGGAATCATGTATTTGGTTTAACTCTTCAGGAGAGTGCATGGAATGAAGAGAACGCTTCTCCTTTTTTTTTGGCTCCACTCACGTTCCACAGCCCAACACCTGAGGACAGAGCTGCTTTGCTTTCCCCAGTTTTCCCAAAGGATTTTTCTGGACACTCCTCATCTCTTACTTTGTTACTCCAGCACAGCTACAGCCAAAACTTCCCATGGAGAGATGGACTCCTTACCCCAAACATGGATTTTTTCCTGCCGCTGTAGATCCAAGTCCTTGTCAGGCCTGGCTTTAGCTGCAAACCCAAAACTGCGGGTCTGAAGCGAGGAGAGGATGATGAAAGAGCCAGATTTTGATAAAAGGGGATGATGATTGTTATTTTCAGCCTTCCTGGGCTGGTTTTTCCAGATTCCACCAGGGAGCACAGAACGCCTGCCAGGGCTGATCAGATCCTATTAGGCTGACACTGGAGATCTCTGCAATTCCTTGCTACCAACATGTCTTGCTATTTAAAGCTCCTTAAAGATTTCAGAGGAGGAATGGAACAGGATGATGGTTTCGGTCCCCACTTATCTTTTACCTCTTTCTTTGTAGTCATGGAAATTTCAGTTCCAGTGGCTGCTGTAAAGACAACATTTTATTTGGGATGTTTTTTTTAAACTGTAAATCATGTCAGTAAAATGCTTTCAGGTCTACTTTTCCTAGTCTTGACTCGTTGCAGCCCAGGAATATTTTAGTATCTATACAGCGTATCAATGTTAAAAGAAATAAAAATTGGAAACAAGATATAAAAATTGAAAACAAGATATAAAAATTAAAGAAGGAAACAAAATCATACCAATGAAATTACGCCTTAATTCCTCACCAATTCTTTCACGAATATTAACCCCGTGATTTCTCTTCAGGCTGTCTTAATTCCAAATATAGTTAATTTGTTTTAACAATATTTTAAGGACTTTTAAAAAATTAAAATAATTGTTTTTAGGAAGATGTAGTCCATGGTGTGCCATAATTGCCACTAATAAAGAAAAGCTTATAACCCCCCAAAGATTATTTGTAACATCTTCTTTCAAAGTATTTCTTAGAACACAATTTCAACAGCTCAGAAAAAAAGAAATCCAAGCTAAAGTGAGATTTTGCTTAAGTTTTCCATTTTCTTTCTCAGTCACCTTCAACTGAGCTAAGCCACATTCTTGGTGTGAATTTACATTCATAAGGCCTTGCAAAAAACAATTGACTGACTTGATTCAAGGCAGTAAAAAAAGCAGATGCTGTCCAAATAACTTTATTTTTTGGACATAAAGAGAAGGGAACTGCATTCATCATTTAAAAAATATGTTTAAATTCTCTCACAAGGCCATAACAGTTCATAAATGCTCCAAATTCTGTCCTGCTTCAATAAAAAACTGTGGCAGTTCTACACACAAACTCTCTACATGGAAAGTACATCTCTTCATTATTTGGATTCCCACATGATCCACCCGTAACTTGGTTTAGAAACTTTTTAAAAGAAAAAGAAGAAAACGTGAGAAAAAGAAAAAAAAAGGTTGTATATTTTTGCATGGCTATGTACACTTTATTTTCCTCTGGTTGCATAAAAAATTTCAAATTATGCCTAGGAACTACACTAAGAAGCCAAAGTCCTCCCAAAGGGGAGTTCAAATAATCACTACAAACAGGGATGAGAGGATGAAGTGGCTCCCACATTCTCCCAACACTGGGAGTATCCTGAAATGAAATGCAATTTGCATCCACAGTGATTCTATCCAAGCTCAAACAATTCAAAGTTAGCCACTGAACCATATACAAATGCCTACAGCAAATTGCCCTGATTTTTAATTTTTTTTGAGATCAGTTTTATTATTTCCTGTAATTTCAAAACTCATGGATGACTTTAGGCTCTTCCCTTCAGTTTATAGATCCTAGTGGCTTAGTGCATGAGGTGGAGAAGTGACAGGCAAAAATGCACACTGGCAAGTGTTCCTTATTAAGGCACAATTAAATTGAAAAGATTATATATATAATGCACTGCAAGCATTTGGAAACATCATTAGAATTATATTTCCCTTAAAAAAAAGAGTAATATTCAGAACAAGAAGTCCAAAAAACCCTGAACTCTGTTTAACTGAAAACTGCTGAATTCCAGAAACAGATAAATTCTGTCCTAATTTACAGAAACCGGAAGGAACTGCTAATTCTGCTTCACAAAGTGGTTTAGTAGCCTACATTTCATTGCAAATTCTGCAACATTTCAAAAACATTTGTAAAACAGAAAGAAGTACCTGCATTTCTAACTCAAATTTATTTCATTCGAGGGCTTGGGTAAGGGCCAGGTAGCAGAAATATTGGTGCTTTGCTTGGACTATCATCCCCAAGGCGGCCAAAAGAACCTGAGACAGAAAGAGGTTGCAACTTCTGAGGAAAGATGATCGTTGATTTAACTTCCAAAAACTGTGGGAGTTCCCTCTTTGTTAGAAAGCTCTGCCTAACCCCTCTCGCTTTCTAAAGAACTGTTCAGGAAAAAACCACTGCCATTAGCAACACAGTTTTTAATGCAGCAAAACCAAAATAAACTAAACAGAAAAAAAAAATTTATCTAAATCAAAAGATGCAAAACACTTAAAAATGTTTGTGATGGAAAAATTTTGGTTAGGACAATTTTTATGGAATTCCACTTGTGCTTTGTGATACAAAAAGCACCTGCAGGGCCCAGACTTGATCATTAAGTACGATGTGTGTGGTGTGGACAGAGGTTAAGGGAAAAGATTTAAGGGAAAAGGTTATTCATACTGCCAATACTCAGCCTTGGACTGGGTTAAAAGATAGTAGAAAATACTGTGGTAAAAGAGAAATCAACAACTGTATTCTGGGAAAAGGCTAAGGAACACAAACGTCAGAAAAAGAGAAAAAAAAATAAAAGAGAACTGGGAATTCTGTCAGCGTTATCTTGGAGGAAAATGAAAATGTGGAAGTGGTCAAGACACCACAAAGTTACAATTCTCTGGAAACGTTACGGTCTGCTTTGGCCTAGGTTTCCTTGTCAAGGGCCCTTTCTCTTCCAGAATGGGGGAGGGAACTCCTCCCTGCTCCCAGTCTGTGGCTTTGGACCGACCCCTTCCAGAGGAAATGCTCAGCTTGAGCTGCTGCTCTGAAACCCTGGAGGGAGGACAGGATCAGTGTCTCAGTTCTGCTGTGTTAATGACATGAAGCTTCCCAGCCAGTAGCCACCCTGACATAGCAAGTGCAAATTAAAGCAGTCTCAAAACAGGGCTGGTTTATACTGGTGCCCTGTTAAATGTTGCAGGAAACAGCTGGAAAATAACCCACTAAAGCTTTGTCTTGTTCCTGTTGCTGCCTGATTCTCCCTCCCTCATCTTTCTGCTGGGAGCCAGGAGTGCTTTTAGCCCCAGTTGCTCTCTGGAGTTTAATGATGACATTTATTTCTTCCTGGAATTATGTGAAAACCGTAAATGCTCCCCTTAGATAAGATAAAGAAACTCCAGTGCTACAGAATGTCAGTTCTAGGGCTACTTGTAACCAGCAAAACGTGTCATGTCCCAGCTACCAGGCATCTTCTTGAAAGTTTCCTAAAATTCCAGCCAGAAGGAGAGCCATGCATCCTTTTTTTTGTCAAAGTTCTAACTTATGGTTGCAGTCAGGGAAAAGACATAGCAAAAATAAGAGAATAAAAAAGGAAAGCAGGGACTGTTTTTGCAAATAGATAATGTAAAGTAGCAAAAAGAGAATTTCACTAAGTTAATTCCAAGTAATATAACTGTTCAGTATTTCAAAGAGGCAAAACACCACAGCTGTGGCTCTTTGATCATTAACGCTGCTCATTGTTTCATTAAGGCAAAGATCACTGTTTCCCAAGGAGTTATTAATGCTTACAGCGAGAAGGGTACAATAGTTTTATCCAGAACAAGGTGAAAAGGGCTTTTAGCCCATATGGAGGCTGAGTTGTTTTTTTAAACCTCAGCCACCGAAGCAGAGAGGGGATTTCAGTGGCACTTTGGCTGCCTCTGCACACAGCCCCAAACAAATCATTTGCGTCACTCAATTTCCCAAATATCAGTATTTATTAACTGGGCAGTGATTTTCTGAGGAATAATTGGTTATATACCACTTGAAAATCTAAGCCCAAGGACTTAAAAAGTGGACATACTTTTGATTCAGACAAAAATATTTCAGTTCAGAACTGCCACAATAGTTTCCCACTGCTCATCCAAAGAGTGACTCTTTGTTGCCATCACTTCCAGATTTTTTTTTTTATTTCTTTGTCATATAAAATTGTGACAGACTGGACATTTTCTTCACAAGGAAGATTTTTAAAACCTCAAGCAAGCAGATGTTAGTTGGTATGAGTAGTCCACATGATCTAAATCATTTGAGGGTGGTTCTGTCTGGTTTTATCTGCCAGAGATAAAGATTTCTCTCTTTCTGACAGCTTGCCTGGACATATAAAGAGGATAAGGAACAATGCACGTATATAAGTGTAGCCAATGTCAGAGCCAGTATTTCCACTGAAAAGGAACTGAGAAACTGGTATTAATGTAAAGGTTCACTAAATTAGAGTTATGTTTCTGTTACCACACAATAGGTAATGTTCCTAAAGTCTTTTTCTCTCTTCGTTTACATGGTCATAGATAAGCCAATGCTTTCACATAAGAAATTATTTCTATTTTTTAAATAAATAGTGTGCTCCATGTAATTAACCTGCACATCTGTGGTGGCCAAATACACAACAGCAAAAAGTGTGGCTTTGATTCTAGTTACAGACACAGGATATAGTCTGTCTAGACCATCAAGTAATGTACCTCTAAAGTGAAAGTTTTACATGTGAGATTGCATCTCTGAAGTGGGAACTGCTGCAGGAATATTGGCCAGAGAAGGGAAAAACTAGATTCCTTTACACTGTCCTATTTTTTTACCCATTTACTCTTCCAGATCATTTTAAACCTTATAAGTGGGGTATTTGCAGTCTATTGGATATGGCAGCTTTTCATAGAACACACATAATAATCAGGTGCCACCTGCTTTCCTCTAACACCCTGGAAAATGCATATTTTTCATTTACTTCATGGCCAAACTCAAAGAAAGCAACACAGACAACAGAAAGAAAATACAATGATACAATTCAAAGCTTTACATCCCATGACAAAGTTATTAACTTGCAGACTTAAGTTCATACAACATTTCAAATGACAATTTTCTCTGATTTTTTTAATCTCTGCATAATTTCAATAGGCATGCATGCATTCAGATTCACTGGATCTTGGGCTGGGAGATGTCAGAATTATTACTAACATCTTAAATTTAAGGATTGGTTTTGTTTCTCCATCTGTACTGCAGCGCCGCTGGGTCACATGGAAAACCTCTTGTCCCCAACAGCGCAGCTGATGCCTAAAGGAAGCAAAATACACCCAAAGAATCAGAATTCAGGCAATAACAAGTCAGCAATTCTCTTAAAACCCCACGTTGCCTTGAACATCCTTGTCTTTTGTCTTCTGGAACAGGGAAATAACAGAGGACAGGTAGACTTGACAAAGTGTTCATGCAAATTGTGCCCTCACTGACCGTGTGGCCAAGACATCAACCTATAGGGAGATCTGTATGGCTATAACAATTTTTAGCTGTAGAGGATATTAATTTGGGTCTATAATAAACATGCTCTCAATGCAAATATCACCCGGAGTCTGGCCTGCCCATGGCACTAAAATAAATCTGAAAATCTCTCAGAGGATGTTTGGTGCGGCGAAGAGAGGTGAGGAAGAGGCTCAGCAGGGATCTAAACCTCTTCTCAGGGGAAAGGGAGAGCACCTGCCTGTCAAAGACACATCTGGCCAGCAAAAAGGGAAAAAGAGGAGCAGGTCTGAGGCAGGAATGCTGAAGAGGGGCTGCTTGGGAGAAAGGGAGGGTGAGCAAGGAGCAGCCAGGCAGAGAACACGTGAGTGCCTGTGTGTGTTCTGGCAGCAGAGCGAGGAACAACAAAGCTGTGCACACACCAAGCCAAGACCAGGAGCTGCCAGAGATCCTGGGAGATGTGTCCAGCCAGCAGAGCTGTCAGTCACAGCCTGCGCTGGATTTGACAAAGCAGGAAAAAAGCTGGAACTCGGCACTTTCGGGCTTTGCATTTTTTATGTTTTAAACAACGTTCCTCTAAACCCACTGACCTTCAAGACCTTCAGAAGAGGTTTTTGGATACCCACACAGAGTCAAAACAAGTGATTTTCAGCAGCCTCTCTAAATATAAGACTACATGAATCCAGTGAAGATGCTATGTGCGCTTGATGCAAGAATATCCAATTCAAATTTGGGGAGAAAAGGAGCGTATAAATACATCTCACATCTCAGATTGTCAAAAGTAAGATCTTTTGTAAATGTAGAGCAATTATGAAATAGCTTTGACACAGCTGCCGTTGTTACTAAATAATGTAAAACTATAATTTTTATTTTCAATCCTTTTTCTACCTTTTTTTTTTAATTTGTGACAATTCAGTTGTTTCAGAATCATGCTTGACTACGTTTTGTAGTAAATCAAAGAAATCAGGAGAAATTGAAAGAAATTGAAAGCTATTAAATAAATACTGGTATTTCTTGAAGGGGAAATTTCCTTCACCTTTAAGTGATTTACAGAAACTATTTTCTGGCAAGCCATTTTGTCTGAATTCCCCGATTGGATATCAGCACTGGTAACAGACTGGATGTCTACCATGGGTCTTCAGGAGCCCAGTGAATTCCTGCTGAAAATTTGGAGCAAACACAAGAAAAGTGTCCAGAGTAACAGTCCTTATTTTCTAGTTTTGACGCCTGGAAAAATTACAGGCTCCTACTGAAGCAGACATTGGCTTGTGTTATTTAAAATAGTGAATTTAGCTAGGAGCATGTACTTGGTTATAACCCTAATCACATGTTGGACCAATGACCAAATCCTTACTCCTACCTAAGAGTCAAAATGTTTATTTTTCAGCAAATTGCAGCTGGCACTGAGGATACTTGATGGATGAGGCCTTTGCCAGGTAATTGACAGAACGCTGCTGGAAAAGCAGTTTACACTTTGGAAAACAAAGTGATGCTTCCCAACATGTCCCGAGCATCTGCTGAGAAGCCTGTTAACAAAATTGTTTTGAGAGTGCAACTGGAAATGATTGCTGTTCTTATTCAGTGTTTATTTGAGGGGAGCTGAGGAGAAGATATTTGGGTGCCTGAGTAGAAATCAGGCAGACAAGGCTGCACATGGCACCGATCACCAGAGCTGGGTAGAAAATAAGATTCCATGATTTCCTCTAGTCAGGTTCTAGAGAAGGAAACAGAGGTGCATTGAAGCAAATGTTTCCTTGGCAAGGTTGTAACAATGTGCGGGAAACAAAAAGTAAAATCTGAGCTTAAGTTCAAACAAAGTGCAGTGAAACAGGCACTTACAAGAACTCAAGGCTCAGGCCACCTGTGTAAATGACTGGAAATATCTCGTTCCCCATTATATTTGCTTTCTCTTTCCACACCAACTCCCTCTACATCAGGTGGTGACTAATGGTGACAGTCATTAGCAGGTTTCTCTGTGCAAATAAACTTGACTTTGTGTTTCAGTTGTCCTCCTTCCAAGTGAAGGAGAACACAGGATATCTGGTGGTGGTAAGTTATCCATTCTGGAAACACTCAGTAAAGCAAGCTCTTTGATATTTAAGATATATTATTGATGTAGAAATTCTAAACTCTTCGATTTGTGGATAGGCTGTAAGGGTTTCTTTCCCCCCGTCTTAAGATAGGGAAAGCAGTTCACAAAGTACCAGACTGTGAGACAAGACAGATTGTCAGACTTCATCCACAGAAATCATTAGCGTTTGGAGCATCTCTGTGGCTGCACTAAGTTGAGGAGCACCATTCCCAAATCAAGACAGCTGGCCATGGGGCACAGGGAAAAAGGGAGGTACGTTCAAGGAATAAAATGCTGGAGGGGATTTCAGCAGGAAACTGAACCTGTCTGTGCTATGCTGGATGGAAAGGGTTTAAAAAGGCAAAATAAACCCATAAAACTGTTCAGCTAATCAGAACTAGAGCAAGAGCCAAAACATCCTTATTCATTTCACACTGATGACAGCTCAGGAGGACACAGCAGAGCAATCACCACCCTGCCCAAGCCTGACATTTACAGTCTGGCACATCAGGAACGATCTCTGAACCAAGTGAAGCCATTCCTGGAAAAGTCCTATTACCTGGAATGTGGGAGAATTAAAGGCGTCTGCTACCGATTTTTGGTCATCCCAACAGAGAAAAGCTGCAATTTGTTTTTAGAATTTACGACTAAACCGTGTGGAAAATGTGTCAAGCTCAAGGCAGAGCTTCTCTCCCTTGCTCCTATTTCTATTATCCTCACAGGTTTTTCAGACCACATTTACCATCAGCACGGGGCAGACTTTAATGACATCTGTAAGCCAAAAATAAAACCTCTACATTCTGAATTTCATGCCTGAAAGAAAAACACCTTCGAATACAGAAAAAGTTGGGAAAATGTGTCACCTCCAGGCAACCCCTGAAGTAAAATATTACTCACATGCTGTTTGGGGGCCTGGTGTGAAGAAAGAAAATGGCTGTAAACTTCGGCTAATCAAATAGGACACCCACAAAGACAGATGTTTGTGACTCATGTGGCCACGCTGTGTGCCCATTTCCCCTCTCATTCCATAAAAAAGGCAAGGCTAAGTTCATGAAACCATTTCTAGAATCCCAGCAATCTGGTAGAACTTCCAATTTTCTACAAGAACAGCACTGAACTTGTGAAAATAAGATAAATGAAATATAATGGGGAGGTTTTCTATTCCCTAAAGTTTTTTTGTGCCAGCTAGAGGGGCATACTGGTACACAAAGCACAGGCCAAAAACATGAAAGAAGAGTAAGGAACTATAGATGTTTCTGTGGTCACTATCCTTCTACTTAGGTATTATCGTAGAATCACAGAATGGTTTGGGTTGGAAGGGATATTAAAGATCATCCAGCTCCACCCCCTGCCATGGGCAGGGACACCTTCCACTATCCCAGGGTGCTCCAAGCCCCCTCCAACCTGGCCTTGGACACTTCCAGGGATCCAGGGGCAGCCACAGCTTCTCCAGGTAACTTTCCAGTGCCTCACAAGCTCACAGTGAAGAATTGCTTCCTGTTATCTAATCTAAACCCAGTCTTTTTCAGTTTGAAGCCATTCTCCCTTGTCCAGTGACCCTGGGAAGGCTGTGACAGACACTGCTCCTGTTCTGGGATGTTCTAGGATGTCTTGGTCCCCTCAGTCTTGTGAAAGCTGCTGTCTATCCACACTCCAGCAGTGGGACAAGGAGAGGCAGACATACAGGCACACACCAAGCACAGGAACTGGGTAAGCACCTGCATGAGTGCAGCTGTCCTCATTTTCCTAAATATAGCTCTTATCAGTGTCTGTATCTAATGTTGCTTTAGGCCATTTGATAAGCTGGGTCTGTACCCGTCCTGTTCCTTTCTAGGAACACAACCCCACAAGCAGTCCCATCAGTTCACACTGTGCCCATCTTTTATCCAGTGATCGCTCAGGCGGGAGCACGGAGGGAGAGAGGAATGTCACATCTCCCCGTGCCCCAGCAGATTACCTCAACAGATCACTGCCAGTCTGACTCACACCAAAACAAACCATAACCACACGAAAATACACTTCATGTACAGCAAACTGCTCCTATACAGCTCCTCCTGCCACCACACATTCCAGCATGATTAATCCTCGTCAGGTGAAAGACTTCTCTGCTAATATGTGCATTTGGGAGCCGGCCAAATCCAACAAGGTTCATGCCATCAACAATCTCACTGACTTCACCTCAGTGTTGGTGAGGATAAACTCCTCTGTGTTTATCTTGCAACTGTGGGTGCTACGAGACAATGGATCTATTTATATTGTTTATAATTAAGGTGCTTTCAAAAAAAAAAAAAGGAGAGACAGGGAGTTGCTAAGGCAGACATTGGAAATTTCTCCACCCAGTAATCCCCTGGACCATTTTAACTTTCTTTTATGAAAAATTCTGAACTACCAGCTGTCAAGAATGCAGGGAAATATTGGGTGACTTCTCCTTATCTGGAAAAAATAAGTTGATAGCAACATAAGCAACACTTCTTTTCCTGTCTGGGAACTGAGGGTGCCAGAGAGGGGCAGAAGTCACTGAGATCTATTCCAGATTTGTCCCTGTGAAACACACAGCAGCATTTAATTGAAACTGAGATTATTTATAAAAGCTCTATGGCAAAGAACGCACCTACGAATTTTCCCAGGCTCCCAAATGAGAAGAAATCAACTCCCCTCATGTAAAATCAAGCTCCACGTTGTACAGGTGACATTCTATTAACTATGGCTTAAAAATCCATATTCCCATTATTTTGCTGTTTTCCACAGGGTTGGGCTATAACCAGCACCTGTCATCTATTCAGCTGCCATTTGGGGCTCTAATTCTACCTTTATTCCTCTTTGGACAATTTTCTGAGCCTGCTCTTAAAGATCTTTGAATAATGGGTGCAGGGCTTCTGCTTCCACTGTTTCACTTAAACATGGACTCCATTTATTCTTCCTAAACTGAATTCCATATGTTTGAAATTATTATTTACTTAAGAATGGGCAAAAAGGGAAATGTGCAGAAGCCAAACTCACGCATCCACACTTTAATTTTTTCACTTTCAGATGAAGGCAACAGCTCTGCTCAAGAATGCACAGCAGTGTGGGAGACAGGCTGGAGAACAATTGCAGCTCGCCAAAGAAGCCGGATTCCCAGTCTGTGGGAAAATAAGAGTTCTTGGAATTGGTTCCAGCCCAAAAAGGACAAAAAATATAAAGAAAAAATAAACACAACAAACCCCCAAATCCTCAAGAGCTGGAAGCTCGTTGGATCTTTTATCAATCTAGTCAAAGGGACTAAAAGATAAACTTCATGCAGCCACAGAGGCCACCCAGTGATGCTGGTCCCGGGGCAGATGTCACCAGGCCACCCGTGACCAGCAGCTCCCCATGTCCCTAATTTCAGGGAGGACCTGCCAAACCCAGCCATGAGGCAACACTTCCTTTCTTCCTCAGAAAATTTCCAGTGAGCAGAAACAACTGTGCTTGCGACAGCATGCCCTGGTCTTGGAGAGCAGAGATAATTTGAAAAAGAAGGAGTAATCAGGGCTTGCTGTCGCCACCAAGACTACCCAGAACAGGGACTTCGTGCTGCACTAATATGCTAATTAATTAATTAACATTTAAAATTGATATTACTGTATAAAAATTAAAGTTTAACTTCTTTTCTTCAACATTTAAAGCCTTTAAAAATGGGTTTTAACAAGCCCATTAACAGGACCAGATTTTTTGTGCTGGCTTGGTGATTCAGACAAAATCCCGTTATTTTACACAGTAAAATCCCATTGAATCTCCATTAGGAAGTCTAGTGGAAAACCCCATTGGATTATCATTTGACGTCAAATCTGGCACAACACAACCTGGAGACATCTGACTCATGGTGTTGAGAGACTTGGAAACTTCCAAGGAGTCTTTCCAGTATTTAAACCAATTTAATTCCCTGGGAAAGAACGAATCTGAAAACAAATTCTTCTTGAGAAATTTTTGAGTGATCTCATTCGGGAAGGGATTGGCCTTCTCTTATGGAAGTGGTTGGGAATTCCCATTTAGGTTTTACGGAGGATGAAAATGGACATTTTGGGGTTTTTGGTATCTCTAGTTGGTAGTTTCCTATAAATGGGAATTAATTATCTCTACTTAAGAACTCTGGTGATTAACTGGTTTGGGAGGTTTTTGTCTGTTTCGTTTTTTAAACAGATGAAAGTAAAAAACTTACAGAATTCATTAATATCCTGATATTTTCATTCATATTCATTAATATCCTGATATACGGCACCAATTAGTGGATCCAATTTATAAGTATATATACACACACACACACAAATTGTATCTAGGTTTATCTGCAGATCTCCCAGCATAAAAACTATTTTTGCCAAAACCACATTTGCTTTCACAAGTTTCCTTATCCCAATTCACAGCCTGGTTAATTGTGAGAAAATTTTGGCAGCACTGGAGGAAATTATGGTTCTCCATTGTGAAAAGAACACAAAGTTGCTTTGGAAAAAAAAATTAAATTGTGATTTAGACTTTTACACACACATAATTTTCAATATTCCTTGTCTATCAGTGCATGAGTGGGAAATGAGAAATGCAAGCAACACCAGCTCCTTATCATCATCAGATTGGGCAATTTACACACCTATGGGAAGAACCACTTCCAGTTTTAATAGCTATAAAAGGAATGTGGATTTCAAATCTTAGTTTCTTGCTTTGACATAACAAAAAGCTGCTGCCAAAATGGTATTTCAAGCTCACATGTTTGGGGCTTTTTTTGCTAAATCTCTTCCTGACAATAAATAAATAAGGCGAAATGGAACCCAAACTTTTAATTGGTGTGTTTCACCAGTTTTGATCCAGCAAATCTTCAAGTTTAAATCTTCTGATATCCCTTGACAGGGTTGTTCATTGGGATTTGTTACGGAAGTATAGGTTGAACCCTCAGGAATGAGGACAGGGACTTGGCAATTTGGAAGTGATGATCCTGCTGCCCCAAGAACAAATATTTTAGCTTCTCCAAAAGGACTTTTTCCTCTTCTTTCGGATAAGGATTTTGTAAGGGCTGTGTCAGAGACTCGTTAACTCTTTTGAATCAGAGTTTCCCTTGGCTTCATGAATCAACTCTTTATGCTCCTGCAACAGCTTTATCTCCAACCAGATTTTTGTCAGCCTGAGGAGGACAGAGGAACCTGCCTGTCTGACTTCAAAGAGCAAATGACTGCCTGTGACCAGTGCCAAGTCATACCAGGCTGTCATCAATTTGCCCTGTAAAATCTTTTGCTTCCTTATTTTAAACACAGTAGTATGACTATTCCACCTGAAAGAGGAAATGTTCAAAGCCTTAAATTGTTGCCATATCTCATCGTTCTTTCATTTTCCCGTGTTGTTTTTTTTTTTTTTAAACACATTGAGCAGGGCTCAGTTGTATTCTGTAGCAAACTTCTCACTCTAATTAGCACCTAAAAGCTCAGTAGACAGGATAAATTCTATTCTAAATCAAATCTATTCTATTCTAAAACAAATATATGTTGATTCCCTCATGATGACAGTGACTGTAGTGACATTGGTTTGTGCACTCCTGAGTAACAGCAAAAAATTTTTATTACACATCTCTATTACCTTAAATAATTTTAAAATTCGGTCTTCTGAGGCTACAATAAATGTATTTAAGCTTAGATACAGCTACAGTTTTTTCAAAAAGGTGATTCCTCCAGTGACTCATGAAAAAAAATTTTATATCTCACCGTGGAAAAATATAGTTATGGACTGATTGAAGGGAGAAGGCGGAACTGAATAAATCTTGTCTGTCTTTTTCCTTATATCAGGTAAGGGATGCACACTTTTGTTCATACATTACACACTCAAGGCATGATTGGCTAGCCGGAATTTGCCTAAATAAGGTGTTGTGCATAGTCCAAGGAATTCTAGCAAGCCCCTTTTTGTTCCTGCACATCGGTAACACTCCTGGAAACGGCTCAGCGTTTCCACAAACAACATTCCTATTTGTCATCTTTGCAGAAGGAAAGCATCTAGAACCATTTCAGAAGCAAAGAGTATTTCCTACAACTTAATTCACAAAAAATTATTTGACTTCCCTAAAGCTCATTGGAATTAAATTTCTGTATGGTAGGCCTCTTTTTTAAAAAAAACCAAAACCCTGAGTTATCCTCTCTGTAGAGTTATATCTCACTTTAAGGAAAAAGAAAACCAGCTTCTTCTCCTGACACCCCAAAAATGTGCCAAGGCATATGTTTTAATTCTTGGCCCTGTTACATTTGGCAGCCTCGTGGTCTCCCCTTGTTTTATAATAATATCTAAATTAAAATTAATTACTTGGCATCTTGATTCAACTTTTTATCCCTGGCACTGCCACAGATAATTAGCTTGAAGCAAGTTTCGCTAAGGAGAATCGTGGAATCACAGAATCATAGAATATCCCCACAGATTACAGAATGTTGTGGGTTGGGAGGAGATTATCCAGCTCCAATCCCCCTTCCATGGGCAGAGACATCTTCCACCACCCCAGGCTGCTCCAAGCCCTGTCCAGTCTGGCCTTGGACACTTCCAGGGATCCAGGGGCACCCGCAGCTTCTCTGAGCACCCTGTGCCAGGGCCTCCACATCCTCACATTTTTTTCCTGCTCCACACTCTTGGTTAATATTTATTTTGCATAGATATTCATAATCAATAGAAACCATCAATCCAGAGCTGAATGAACAGGAAAGAAAGTCACACTCGAGACAGACTGAATCCACAATCTCTCAGTAAGCCTTTATTATAAACAAGGTACGGCAAGAGGAAAGCAGGAACAAAAGCAAGGAGGACTGGAATGGGAGCACTGGAAAGCAAAAGGAATAAGAAACACAGGAGAAGAAATCATAAACATGTCAGAAGGATGGTGGTTCAGTTAGAAGGAGCTGTTCGGAGGAATGGTTAATGAAAGGAGTGAGGGAATGAACCAAAGAGAAGGAAAAAAGGCACAAAGAAATGGAGTTAGGGTTGCTGTGATACGCTGAGAGAAGAGACACACTCAGAAACAAAATTTTATAATGAACACCTGAAGGCCAATGTTTACAGGCAGGAATTTTTGCCTGAACAGGAATGTTTTCTGATTTTCATTTGTAATTTTCAAAATTTTCTAAAAAATAGTAGGAAACCAGCTCCTCACGATGTCTGCTCCTGGGTGGCATGACATCCAATCCACCTCAGGAGCCAGAAGTAGCCCAAAATATCTGCCCCTCCAGAGGTATCTCCAGCCCACACAAAGGAAAACGTGTAGATGTTTCCAAGTGTTTTCAGCTTGAGTTATATCAGCACCCACTGGAGGGAAGCAGAGCGAGCCTTCTGCTCCAGCAGTGTTTCTACAAGGCTGGGGAAGCCTCACAGTCTCCCATGCTGAACATTTTGCCATCCTAAGTTGAACTGTTATGGAGCCATGAATGGAGAAAACCCCAGGTTTTATGTTACGTCATTCATGATGCTTCCTGTGTTTCACAAACCATGTCTGGATTCAGAAGGTATTCTGCTGGACAAACCCTAGGGTTATAGAAGCAGAAAATCCTCTTCCCAGTTTTCTTGAAAATGAAATTCCATTCTTTCCCAAAATTACTCAGAGCAAGCCACATCCTCTCACCACTGTGCGAGGATGTAACACCACACAATGTTGTATTCCTAAAAACATGATGAAACTGTTTAGGATGTTTCAATCCCTGGTCCAAATTTAAGCTTGACCACCTCAAATGCAGTCAGAGATCATGATAATTCAACCATGAAACCAGATAAATGTCTGCATCCTGCCTGCCAGTAAATTAGGTATTTGCCAGCAACAAATTGGTTTGCCAGACACACAAACGTTTGATTGCCATTGTTTCATATAAGGCACAATGAATGTATGAAAAGAAAAATCCTAATAGATAATCCAGCCCTGAAAGAACAGAAGCAAATATCTCTCATACTAATCCCAAAAGCTGTCAGACTTAAATTAGCAGCTAGGGATCCAATGTCTTGATGAAAAAAATGTCATCCCCTATGCAAATCATATTATGAAATATCCAGGAATAAAACCTCTTCCCTTTACTGACTATTAAAACATTACCAAGAAATCACTTCATGTAACATTTTCCATGTATCAGAATGAATACATTAATAAAGAATATCTCCAGTTCACACCACACCTGTTGAATGAGATCTTTATGACTGTTCAGGTTTAACATCAGGAGCATGGGCCAAGAATGCAAATATGTTGTGAGAAAGAATTCAGGAGTGAAGATGAAGACCCAAGTGATATTTTTATGTTGCCTTCTCAAAATCTTGAAGAAAGAAGGTAAAATGAGGAGAAAGGGGGAAAAAAATTACCTCAGAGAAGCTGTGGCTGCCCCAACTCTGGAAGTGCACAAGGTCAGGCTGGTGGAGCAGCCTGGTCCGGTGAAAGGTGCATGGCGGGAGGGTGGAACCAGATATTCTTTAGGGTTCTTTCCAACCCAAACCATTCCATGATTCCATGATTTAAGTTTTGCATTTGTATTAGGAACGGCCCTGTTGCAGTGAAGCAACCTGGAAATATCAATTACTACAAACCAGTCACTGAGGATAGTTGTACAAATCATTGATAAACAGCCTTATTACACATTTAAAAGTAAATACTAGTGCACATTTAATTCCACAAATCAAAGTCTATTTTTTTTTCATAAAGATATATTTTTTAGGCCACCAACACATGGTGAGAAAGCTTAGAAAACTCTAACATAGCAGAATGTACACTGGGGACTAATCTCCTTTTAAAATCTTTACTAACTTCATCAAAACAGGACATAAAACTATCTGCGTGTAAAAACCAAGTTATTTCCACTGCAGGGAAAAAACCAAACCCACAACCAAACAACACAAACAAACAAAATACAAACAAGGCGAGGAGGTGATGTGAGATGGATTAAGAAAGGTTGTGAATGATAAAGGAGTATGTGGCAATTGGGGGGAAAAGCTGTCCCCCTTAACTTCTCATTTCCAGAACATATTTGTGTATTCCTCAAAAAAGCCTGAGGTATGGCATTCCTCCCCAGCTTGGGAGTTTGGGGTAAGTTTTTTTTCAAGGATAAGGGACAGGTGGTCGGGCAAGCTGGATGCCTCTGAGACACAGTTCCACTCTAATTGTTTCTCCACTCCATTGTTTGACTTGTTAATCTATGCACCATGCCTAAGAATAAAGTGCTTAATATAGATATTAAGGCAGCAAACAAGTTTAGTGGGCATATTGTAGAGTGAAAACGCTGCTAGAGAGGATAAATCCCATTTGTTTTGTTTCAAACACCAAATGTGTAACTCGGGAAAGGTAAATGTGTGTTAAGCTGGGTCCTAGTGGGTTTTAAAAGCCCTTATCACCTGGCTGGCTGCAGCAAGGCAGGAATTTCCACGGTCTGTGGGTGCCACCTGCTGCCCATCTCCAGTGCTGGATCCCTTCATTCCAGCGCCCTCCCTGAGCGCTTTTCAGAACTGGAATTTATTTCAAATAATTGCAACCAACGCAGAATATTCACTGGAAAATTCTCTGCTAATCAGTGCCAGGAGAGGAAATTTATCCAGAATTCCCATCTCATAAGAAAAATGATCAATATCCTTCCCTTTTAAGGAATCCTCACCCCCAGACCGCTTCACTTCACTGCTGTCACAGAAACATAATGTGAACTGCAGCTTTCATAGCAGAGACATCAAACAAGCTCCTCATGCAAGGAGAGGCTCAGCATGGAATTACAAAAGTTCTCTTAGAATAAGACAATAAAAACTCAAATGAGCCTGAAAGAATTGCGGGGCTCCTCATTCCTGAGATCCAAAACTTATTTCCTATAAGTTTACCTGGAAAAATCTCTGTCATCTGTGCCAGGATTATTTTTCAGAGGCAGAAAAAAATCCATTATTACTGCTACTACTTCTGTTTACTGCCTGTGTAAGACAATTATCAGTTACAGGGCTACATCAAAGTCTGACTGATGGATTTAACACAGGGTTATGATTTTGGCCACTGGCACTGTCACAGTGCCTCTGTCCACCCTCTGAGGGCACCGTCCGTCTGGGATGCTCATCCAAGGCAGAAGGACTGGGAGATGGGGGCTAAGCAAGCTGAGGACTCTGGGAATATGCAAGAAATAACAAAAATCCACTATCTGCTTCCAGGAAACACAACAGACAGGGAATATGGACTTAATCCCCTGAGCTAAAATTCATATTCTGTTCAGGCACCTGCTCAAATCCTGGTGTTTGATGAAGGTCAAATGAGGCCTGGATTTATCAGCTGTGGAAATCTTTAGAGCAAGGTTGTTTATGCTCAGCAGGTGTGGCATAAATCGTAAAATGCAAATTAAACCAATGCTGGGAGTTTAACAGGATGATAATTAGTAACAAACAATATCATATTACAGTAGGCCTAAGATTTAGCTTTAAACAGGCATTTTCAATTGCAGATTTCTAGGAATTTTCAGCACTGTTTTCTGTTTTCTATTCCATTGTTAATAGGACTCTCTGATCTATTTCAGCGCAGTAATGCAGACAAATTACACTAATAAATGGACAAAGCAGCCAAAAAGAAATTTAAAAAAAACACTTTTTGTCTGTCTACACTGAAATTAGATTTTTTTTTAAGACTCTCTAACATATCTATCTACAGGGCAGTTTCAAGAAGGAAATAGTAGCATTCCTTTTCATTTTACAGGTCCCTTTCCTGATCATTTCTTTAAGGACAAATACAATTCCCTCTCACTTTTCTGTCGTTCAGCCTGGACTCTGCCAGCTTTTCCAGGGCTCCTCCTGCAAAAGATGTTATTGCATGAAGACTATTAGGAAATGTTTTTTCCTATTAAATATATTTTGCTATTAAATAGCTAAATGTTTGCTATTTATTAAATATTCAGCAAAGAACTTGAATCTAATATTTTGTAGGGTACCCTCCATGATGTCAGAATTCTGAACTCAACAGCAGGACCATTAGACAACTTACGAAAAAAAAATTAAATAAAGCTGCCTTCCTCTTTCTCCAGGAGCAGCTGAAACAGGAGTGTTAATCTGGAGTTTTATTTCAGAATGCTCTGGCATAAGGCTTTCATGTTTTTATTGTGAGAGAGAAGGTGAGAACTGTTGGAACAATATGAAGGGGAGAATAAAATTCTCATAAAATGGAAAGAGGCAAAAAAAACCAGCAGGAAGTGAAGGAAGATGCCATTAAAGCAGCGAGGAGAGGATAAAAAGTGGCAATGACTCAAGTTTCCTTCAGAAAAAAAAAAAAGAACAGCTGAGAGCAGATAGAGTGAGAAAGCTGTTAGGAAAGCTGTCACAGCAAGCAAGGGACACTGCTCTGATCCCAGAGAGCCTCCTCGTACATCCCAGATGCTCATCAGCAAATGAAGTTTAAAAACTCCGTGTCATCCTGCAGCTCAGAGAGGAGTGGGATACGTTTTCATCCAGCATGATTTAATGTTATTTGAGTTGACCTATTTCCTTCAGTTTCCCTTTTAAGGGAAGCTTGGATTCTGCAGAAAGCAAGAGGGCTCAGTTCCACATTCTGCCAGGAACCTGCTTTGTGTCTCTGATCACATATCTATTTTTCTTTGCCTCTGTTTACCTTCTCATTCATTTTCCTGGCTTTAGTCTGGGCCTCCAAGGGCTGGAAGAGAAATCAATGTCTTCAGCACCAAACTGAGAAATGCAGGGAGGAGGGGAAAGGGGAAATGACTCTGGATTACGTGCGAATTTCTTGTATTATTTATTTTATTCCCTTTTTTTTTTCCCTAACCAGTAGAAAAAGCCAGGAAGAAAAGTCACCTCGAATGAAAAATCTGACTCAGCATAAGACACTTTGTTCAAGTATTGTAAGAAAAACATCGGAAATGAGCAGCAGCCCTGCAGCTGATGTTTCCTCCCTCACCCACGGAGCAGAACTCTCCCACAGGAGTACCAGGAGAGCAGAGTTACAACTGGGTGTCCCACCTCAAAATTGGGCATTTTGCCCCATTAACACAGCTTGGAGGAGGTTTGACGACCTTAAATATCAGCTGGACTGAAGGAAAATGGCTCCTCAACATCATGGCAAGGACATCCCACTTTCAGCCTCTGCTGTGCTGTGTTTGGAATGGGGAAAGACAGCTCTGATTGCAGTCAGCCTGGGAATTGGGGTGCTTCCCAGGACAGTGTGGGAGAAGGCAGAATTCACCCTCACTTCACACATTTTAGGTAAGGCACTTTCAAACGGCAGGTTCTGAACTTCCTGAGTGCACCCTCCATGCTGAAGAGTAAATGTGGGGGTAGAGGACAAGCATTTAGCTCAAGTACTGGTGTTTTCAGGGAGAGTTCATCTAAGAATTATCACTAAAATCCAAATTCAGCACACGACCTTCACTCACATCAACAAAACCAACCAACAAAACTAAGCCAAAATGAAAATTCCCCTCAAAAAAATCAAAATAACAACACAAAATCGAATGAAAAGGGACAGTTAACACAAATATGGGCAAAAACATCCCACAATTGTTTCCTGCCCAGATGTTTGTTTGGGAACAAACCTGTATCCATAACCAAGAGCTTGCTCCTTTCCACTGCTGTCCTCCCTTTCCACTGTGGAAGTGTTTTGTGGTACTGAGGAGCTGCTACCCCACAGTGAAATATCTGGAAAACATGTGGAAAAAATAACTACAAGTGAGCAGGTAACAAGTGCAAAGGTGTATTTGCGGAAGGATATTTCTGACTCACTAACCCAACTCAGAATTAGGTTCCACTCCTGGCATAGCACCACTTAAAATATGAGACAAAGCAAACTAAATTTATGTCTTTTTCTTCAAGCAGCCTTCACCAAAACATGTTTGAGTGACTGAATCAGAAAAATAGAGTACATAAGCAAAAGAACAGTCACCTGCAGCGATTTTCAGGCATGCATGATGTGTTGCGCAGGACAAAACTGTGTTTTATTTGCCCATCAATTACTGCAAAGCACTCCTTTCTTTATATTCTTTCTTTGTATTTTTTCTTTTTATTCTTTCTTTACATGCTTGCTGCCTGGGCAAGTGATGGTCCTGACAGTGCCTTTATCTAAGAAAATATTTAATACCTGGTGAGCTTAATTTCCTCAGTCTCCAATCACAAATGACTTGTGTGATCATCTTCTCCTGCAGCAAGGCAGGAACCAAAGGGAGAGGCCAAGCTTTTTTATGTTGGGTCATTTTACTTCTCCCAACAATATTGCTGCTCTAATACAGAAATCTCAGAAAAGCAAAGTCTGCACTCTATTCTCTGAGACTCAGCAGATGTCTTTAAAACACTTAGTCTATTAAAGCTTATAAAGCATGATTAATGACCTGAGAGCTGCTGATCTGAGGTGAAAGACTCAGCAGAATTCGCCCAATGGCTTTTGCAGATTTCTGTGCTCTACATTAGAAACCAGAACCATCAGCATAATTATTTCACAGAAGCTCGGATGCAACGCTCAAAAAACCTCTCCAAAACGCTAAAAAGCAACTCAACAGGCAAAGGTGAAGAGCTCTGCAGCTCCAAAGTCCCAGCTTCTGTTTGCTCCTTCATTTTTTTCCCCTAGTAGTGCAGCCAGAAATTTATTTATTTGTTTATTTTCATAAGACCCTATTACAGTTTTACCCAATTTAAAGAACTTTTTATCCAGATTGAAAAGAAATGAATTTTCTACAGACTTTTTACTCCAGCCAAGGGCATGGGTAAGTGGCTTTCATGATAGACATTCCCCATTCAAAAAACAGCGTTCTGCAGGGCTAATTTGTGTGGTGAAAGTATCACTTTTTTCAGCTTACAAATAAAGTTCAGACAAAAAAATACATCCATTTTGTGCTCCTTTCTGGATCTCTAAGTAAAGGGGAGTCATTTGGAGACACATAAATGCTTCTCAGCTAAATATCAAGCTCAAAATAACAAATATAGATGGAAATAAGCTATGTGTTTTGTTCACTGACATATTTTTCTCATCATTGTATTTTTGAAATTGTTGCATTTTTATTATCTACCTTTGCTTGCCTGATGAGTGATAAAAGTACTTAGAACCTTCAGTTAGAGCATTATATTTTGTTCTCAGGTTCACAAAAGAAGCAGGTATGCAATCAGGGCTAACCCAGGACTTGTTTCTGAATCTTGGTAGCCTCATTATAATTTTCTTTTTAAACCAGTCTCTTTCAGTTAAAAAATGTCCCCTCTTGTCTAGTCACTCCAGGCTTTAGTAAAAAAATGTATCTCTGTCTGTATATAACAAAATTGGTGAAGATATTAAATAATGCTGATCCCAGTATGGACCCTTGGGGGACACCACTTGTTACTGGTTTCCACTTGGCCACTGAGCTGCTGACTGTTGAAACCAGCCATTGAGACAACTCCGTATCCATGTCACACCCTATCCATCCAACCCATTTCTTTCCAATTTAGCAGCAAGGGATGTTGGTGGTGACCTCGTACAAGTCCAGGCAGGTGACAAAATGTACATTAATTATTAGTCTCTAATGTCACTGCTTTCCAAACTGAACTGAGTTCCCACCAATTTTATTTACTCAGCCAGTTTTCCCAAATTCAGATTGATCAACAAATAAATTGCAAAAAAGAATGGAGGTAAGACATAGAGAAAGAAGAAAACTTTTTTTTTTTGTGGCAGCATCCTCCCCAGGGCCATCTGAGTGTACCCTTCTTGTTCTCTCACTCCAGAGTCTTTTGCCAGAGGCCTAAGCAACTCCTATGCTCACCCCTTATCTTGATTTATTGGTCCTGACCCTTCTTAAGTCTCTCATGAGCTCATGAAATCTGTACAGGAAGGGTTCCCAATCAGAAAAACAGGGAAATAACTGAAATGGTGTAGGAAACAACCACAGGGTTTACCCCAGGATAAGAGGGAAAAGGAGAAAGGCATAAAATTATGAAACTGCTTTCAGATTACCAAAACTTGTCCTAGGCAGTATTTAAACTGTCTCCATTATACCTGGTACCACACTGGCACCATATGTCTAAATATGCAACAGTGATTAAAGTTCCTTTTATACAAAAGCATCGCTTTGCATTCAATCTCCGAGATTCAAGTTCATACATATTCTTTGGCAAACACGACCAGCAGCGTGAACTCCATTCAGCTGTCAAAATCACAAGTATTTATGGACAGATCTTGTCAACTTTACTCTCTCAAGTCCTTTCCTTTGAATGGGATCCGTGACTGAGTAAACCTCCAGGTTAGAAGTGGATGGGCAACGTTGTCTTTACAAGCCAGCTTGAAAAGAATTAGGAAATAGAGAGTACTTGGTGCCCTTGAATGGTTCTCAAAGCCTTTTGTATTGAGGCAATTAAGCAGCCAGCTTAATGATCCCCCAGCCCCAGGCAGGGGCACAGAGCTTGTCCTCCTCCCCTCCTTTGCTGCTCCGAGCAGTGGCAGCAGCTTGCCTGACAAACAGCACAAGGTGGGGTTGATTTCTGGCACCGTGAAGTTCCAGAGGCACTACCAGATGCTGGAGGGAAAACAGATTTCAAGGTTTAGGAGCTAATGGCCATCACCAGTCACGGTTGTCTTCTCCCTCCTGAACAAGGCACCCTCTGTTAGCAGACACTTCAGAGAAATCGTGGAAAAGCTGTCACATGAGAGTTATTCTCATGACAAAAGCAATCTGCGATGTTTCCTATCCCCTCCCCTCCAGCATCTGCTCATTCCTGCCCTCCTGAACCTTAACAGCCCCTCCTAACATCTGAGCTCATCCTGTCACCCAGATTGCTGAAATAATCCAAATTTGAGGGGAAGGGAAAAACCCACACGTGCATACACACCTAGTTCAGGATAAAAAATAATTGGGAAACAGGGAGTGGGCGCTTCATTTTTTCCAGTCCCGATTATTCCAGTGAATTTGTTTGCCCTGCACCCCCACAAACAAATGCATGAGAGGTAAACTGTGCTGCACAATCTGATACAAGCAGCCAGGCAGCTGGGAAAAGTCCCTGTAATCAAAATCAATGTTTTTTTCAGGCAATAGGAACATTTCTAGGAGCGCCACACACCTGCCTGTGGGCCAAGGGATTTGGGGGTCTTTGGGGTCACCTTCAGCAGGGCTCTCAAGAAGGCTCAGGAAGCTGCCAAAGGGACACTTTGGACACTTAGGATGCCATCAGCAGAATATATCTGGCTTTTCAAATTAACACTGTCAAAATCGTCACCAGGAATAATGATGACAGCCTTGGATGTGGAAGTTACGATGCTCTGAGATACAAACCATTCAAATATGTTGCATAGGCAAAATAAAACATCTTTTGGAGTTCTGAGCAGCTACAAAGTCACAGAAAGAAGGACAATATTTTGTCAGAATGGCCGAAGTTTTCAAGCTTCCAAGTGCATGAAACTTCTTGTTAACTTTTTTCGCCGGGGCCTTGCATGTCTGATTTTAACTCCTTAACTTTTATTTCTGCATGAAGTCTGTCTGATTAGAACGCCTAAATCAGATCCAAACTCGCACATATGTGCCAGGATAAAAACAGCCAGGCCAAGTTGCTTCCACGGCCAGGATAGCAGGCTGGTGAGCTGTGAGGCCTCGGGCTTAGGTCATATCACAGTGGGGCTGTGACCTCTCCAAACTTCTATTGCAAAATTGTCTGTTCTTTGATCCCTGAGGCACAGACTTGAGGGCATTTGTCAGGAAAGGGATAACAGATCACTCTGGGCAGTGAAACCCTGCTCAGCCACCCGAGGAGACTGCCTCTTTTTGCCAAATTCCAGCTTTTTGGACACTCCTCAGCAGCTCAGGACATGCATAAGCACATATGGTGAGTGTTACAGGAGGTTTTCTTAACCCAGGCACTCTTTGAGCTGAATAGAACTCGTGAAGGAGCTGTAGGCAAAACGTGATGGATCACCTGCACGCTTTCCTTGCCATGCTTCTTTCGTCACTGCGGGATGTGCTCGAGATCAGCTGCCCTCAAGTCTGCTTTTGGCTGAGAGCCTCTCCCCTGCTGTTGTTTTCTTCCTCTCAGCCTAACAGGACTCCCTCAGCAAGGAAACCACATCCCTATGATTCTCTGTTGGGAGAGTTCCCATCCTCTGCTCTCTCCTCCTGTGCAGAGGAGCCTGTTGAAACTGATTTTCCCTCCCAGTGTCAGCCATCCTGCAAGGACCTGAGCAGAACAGAGCGTGACATTTTGTCTCCAGTAAATACGAGGATAATTTAACTTGGTGACTGTAAAAAAATAATGTAACAGAGTGGAAGCTATGGGTAGGAAACGATGCTACAGAATTGATGTTTTCTATTGAATACCATTAAGAAGACTCAGATCTGGCTACCTGTGCTGTCTGGAACGGCTCTGAGAGGGAGACAGAAAGAGGCACTGATTTCACAGCTCTGAGAGGGGGAAGGATTGATCCCAGTCCTTTGCCATCCTCGATATCTACCTAGACTAAGATACAGACCTACAACTGGGCCTTTCCCATCCTCACCCTTTTTACTCCATGAAAATGTTCACAGATGCAGATTTTGTGTTTAACTGCACTCTATCCAGTTCTTATAAAGAGTTTTGTGTAATCAAACGCTGCACGTTGCATATTCCACAACCATTTGAAAGTTTATGAAATTCCATTTTGTTTCAATATCTTCAATATTCCTTCAATTTCCTCATGAAAAGAGGTTGTAGCCAGGTAGGAGGTAGCCTCTGCTTCCAGGTGACATGGGACAGTATGAGAGGAAATGGTCTCAAGCTGCACCAGGGGAAGTTCAGGTTGGACATCAGGAGGAATTTCTCCATGGAAAGGGTGGTCAGGCACTGGAAGGGGCTGCCCAGGGAGGTTTGGAGTCCCCATCCCTGAGGGTGTCCAAGGAATGCCTGGACACGGCACTTAGTGCTCTGGGCTGGGGACAAGGAAGGTATCAGTCACAGACTGGATTCAGTGATCTTGGAGGCCTTTTCCAATCTAAATAATTCAATAACCCTGTCTGCCCAAGCTGTCTCCACTGGTGTCACTCCCCTTGATATCCATTTATTGCAGGCAATTATGGCTGGGACATGCTCAGCAAATCATGGCTGGGACACGCTCAGCAAATCCTTCAGCACCATTCTCATACTTCTGGCCATTCCTGTGCACCTGAGGAGCTCCTCCCTGCTCTAGAGCACACTAAATCCATCTGCTGGTCTGGCTGCAGCAGGAAGAGAAGACAAGGGAGCTGTTTAGTAGCTCGTGGATCCCTCTGGGCTGACGGGATCGTTCCTCGGCTGCTCAGGGTGGTGTCAGGGCAGCTTTGTGGCACGGGAAGGATATAAAATGTTCTAATAATGCTCCTGAGGGCCTGGCTGGAGGCACTGACCAGAAAAGTAGGTCAGAAAGGAAATCTTGCTGCTCCAAACAGGACAGTGGCAGCAGTCCATTGCACAGGCACAGGGTTTATGTAAGGCAGTGGCTGGGGCTGCTGCACTCTGACTTTCACAACCAGCACAAGCCTGGTGCTAAAAATGCCTTGCTGCTCCACAAAAAAGCTGGAAGCAGCTTGTGCATGAATGCAGAAGGGCAAACATATCCCCAGCACCACAGCATCCAGCATCTAAACATTTGAATACAGTTAAAGAACATTTCTGTCCCTGATTCACAAAGAACACTCTAAAACAGAGGCAGTAGCTTTGAAGGCATGACCAAAAGTTCAGTCAGTAGTTATTCCTGTGGCCTTCTGCTCTATTCCCAGTTATTCCGGGGTTTCTAGGTGCCATCCCACGAGAATAAAGAGACCTTAAAAGGAGGTAATCAGCTCCCTGGCCTCTCTGAAAGAGATACAACTCATGGAAAGGGATGCCTCAGCAGTGTTCCCCAGCTCTCACAGGAATCACTATCAGCTGTGTAACCAGGGAAGTTTGTGCTTTTCCCACATTTTCAGCCACCAAAGACCAATGAGAATGAGTGGCAGTGAGATACAGAAAGCATCAGTTATGTCACAGGAGGCCCCACTCTGGTGACATACTGGGAGCCGGTTGAGACTGAGCCAGATCCCACGACAAAGTAGAGAAAAGTGGCTTAAAGTAACCTGAATTTACCTCCATCACCTTTGTCTTTACATCAGGGTGCTGGGAAAGGGGATCTGGGGGTTTTTTTGTGCTTCAAGCTGCTCCTGGACTCCCAATGATTAAACAAACAGATTGGGTTTAGAGACACAGCCTTATTCAGGGACCTAAATAATAAAATGGACACTTCTGGGCAGCATAAATATTTGCTCGTCAGTGATTCTGCTGCTGGCCCTGCTGACTGGGCTCTTTCTGGATCCTTGTTTTTGATATGCTCCAGTTTCCAGAGCCAGCACCTGAGCTGATCCCCAAGGGCAGCAGCACATGCTTGGCAGTGGCAGTACCCAGAGGCTAAAATGTATTTTGGAGTACCGGGCCCTTCAGCACATTGGGAAGTAACCAGTTTGGAAATCATTCTTTTGCATTTAACAGCCTGCCTGGGAAGGGCTGATCAAACAAAACGAGTCTCTTTCTCTAGTAAACATACCAGGTGAATGTATTAAACTAAAGAAACCCTCTAGTGGATCATGTGCACATTTATTTGGACATGAAGAAAGGGGAATATTTCATCCAGAATGCCTTGGGCTGTGCATAAACCTACCCCGGGCCAGGAACAACAACAACAGCCGAAAAATCAGCTGCGGCCTCCAGTCCCTGGAGCAGCCCATTCCCTGCTCCAGGGTTTGCTTAGCAGATTTTCCAACTCTCCTAGGCCTGACCTTTCACTTTTAGCCCTCTGTTGACTGTAAATGACCGGGCAGTGACTGTAAGATTTTAATATCTCTCATCTCTCACAACGGGCCATTAAAGCTGATGCCTATAAACACACAGACCATGGGGTTACTGAGGTTGTTGCACAGTCTGGAGTTAACACATTCCCTGCTACGCTATTAAAAGACAACTGCATTGCTTTAAATCTTATTTTGGACCATTTTCATGGTTTGAAAAGTCAGGGTGATGGCCCCACAGAGCACTGAAGGAGCTGCGTAAATAGACTTTTAGAAATGCGGTGTCCTGTAAGGGATTCAAATAAACATTTCAGACTCTTCATGCGTGCAAGCATCAGATGGATATCAGGACTGGAGTTTTAAGTAATGTGGAAAAAAATGGTTTAAAGAAAACATTGTGGAAAAGCTCCAACAACAGAGTTAGGGCAGCATTTTACACCTCTGATCAGGGCACATATCAGTCAAGTCATTATTTAGCAAGACAATTTTACACCTGTGAATCTAAGAAAAAATGTTCACAGCAAGTCTTTTCATACATCAAAAATCTAGGAATCACCAACAAAATCACTGTCAAGAGATAGCATTGTAAATCCTGCCATAATATATGAATTTTAGGAGCTTTCAAGTGCTCCTGATATCCACCAAAGAGCATTGTAATTATGTCCACAGAAAATGCCTGAAATATCTGATTTAGGGGGAAAAAAAGTCTCAATAAGGTAAAAGCAAAAGGTTTTCTGCTGGCAGCAACAATGACAGGTGAGAGAAATGAGCAGCAAGGGTCAGGAAACAACTGATCTTTCTGGACAGGGACTGAGATCTCCACCAAAATGTAAAGTCTAGAGAAATAAGCCATCTAATCATTCAAGTAGTCTTGGTATACTTTCACATAATTTCATCAGAGTATTAAAAAATCAGTCATCCCTTTTCAATGGAAAATTTCAGCAGTTTTTGAGTCAGCAGAATCAATGTAGAGGCAGGGGAGCATGAAACAGCCCTGGTAGCCCTGGCACAGCGACTTCTGCTCTCTGAGCCCCAAAATTCCTCTCACACTGACCAGAAAAGTGTCATTTTCTGTCTGCAAGTAACTTCTCCTGTGACAACTGACAGTGCAGTCACTTCATGCTACCCCTGAATGTGGCTGCAGTGACAGCTCCCTCCTTACTGCTCCTTTTTGCTCCAGGGGTCCAGGAAAGGACAGGAAAACCGGGTGTCACCTCTGTGAAGGGAGAACTCCTCAGCTGGGTACAGCACAGAGATGGGTGGTGGGTTTGCACTCACAAAAGATATCTTGATAATCAAAGTCAGTGGACAAACATCCCTGCTAATGGACAACCAGATTTTCTATAAAGAATAAGGCAGCCTACAGGAAAGATGGACAGAGACAATTTATAGGAGCATGGAGTGACAGGACAAGGGGAAAGGGCTTCAAAGTTACCGAGAGGTGGTTTAGATTGGGAATTAGGAGGAAGTTCTTCCCTGCGAGGGCGGGGAGGCCCTGGCACAGGGTTCCCAGAGAAGCTGTGGCTGCCCCTGGATCCCTGGAAGTGTCCAAGGCCAGGTTGGACGGGGCTTGGAGCAATCTGGGATTGTGGAAGGTGTCCCTGGCCATGGCAGGGATTGGAACCACCTGATCTTTAAGGTCCCTTCCCACCCAGGCCATTCTGTGATGATTTTGTGGTGACAATTATATTAATTCAGTTAAGAGCTCTCAAAGGGCTCCTTTCACATACCTCAGAACAAATCCCAGAGATCAGTAATTACAGGCTCAATTTTGGCTCCCCTCTCCCTCCACAACACTTCACTTGTGGCACACCACAAAACACATTTCTGCCTCCCATTCTGTTCAGAATAAACCATAAAGAGCTTCAGATTTCATAAGACTGCAACACAGCTTTACTGATTTTAAGGTCATGAGGTCCTTGATTGAGCAAGCCCTTCTTGCAAAATGCAGACCACAGAAACTCAGCAATTTTTAATGCTGAGAGCATTGAACTGTGTCTCCTTTAAGAGGTATTTAGGTAAGTCAAGATGCTACCCAACAGAAAAAAAGAAAAGTATTAACTTTCTTCTCAGCTAAAAAATTGTATGAAAGAAATTTTATTATCATCATTACCCAGCATAGCCAAAAATCATCTTGGAACCTGCTCTTTTCAGAACAGGGTTCTGGGTTTAATTCAAGTTTGTCTTCAAGATACCTTGAAAACACCTCTAGGCTTTTATTTTTCCACTCAAAAGCTGGGTTACGGAGAAAGAGCTCCACAAATGCCTTGCACAAGAATGTCTTGCTTTTGTAAGTATGGTTGAAATACAGGTGCAATTTTTTTGGATTTTTAGGAGTAGCTGCCAGTGAAAAATGGAGGTGAGATTCTGAGACTCCTTTTCCATCCTGAGAGCTGGAGCTTGCACAGGGACACAGCCAGGTAAAAACAAACACAGAACAAACAGATGGAACTCAGGCACAGTTTCATGGAAAATTTTAGTTTTCTACAATATCTATGAGCTTCTGCCATCAGAATTTCCAGGAAGAGGTCATCCTTCTAGGTCACTAAAATCTGGTAACATCTTTAATGGAAAAGGTTTTATAAATCAACTCTTTTGCTGTGCTTTGGGTGGCGACTCTACAGATGGCAGGGGCAGGACAAAGGAGGGAATACTAAATTCTTAATTTATGTCAGCATACTCCTAGTCTGGTTTTCCCCCTAAAAAATGTAGCTGGTAGCAGAGAGTGACCCTTCCATTACAGCATCTGAGGGCACCACAGTGATTAATTTTATCCTCCCTATTGCCTTTGAAGTTGAGATAAATGAGTGGTCCAAGGTCACATAAAAGGCTGTGGTTGATCTGGGAACAAAAGTCAGATTTTTGGTGTCTGGACCTCTGCTTTATCTCTGCAATAAACCTCGGCAGCAAGAGGAGACAAGAAAAAAGCTGTTTAGAGGACAGTTGGTTACATTCAGAGAGAGAAAGCCAGGAGAACAGAGAAAGTAATTTCTCGTTGTGAGATGTTTAAAGGCCAGTTGGCACGCCTTTTATTGAGTTCCAACTGTTCTCTGCTCTGGAAAACAAATAAACAAGATTATAAGCAGTTTTAAATTTTAATATTTATTTTTAAAATTACGGCCAGCCCATTCTGTACATTGATGAAGAGATTTTCCTCACAGTTGTTCGTTTTTCCTCCAGTGAAATCATCAAACTGAGTGGGGAAGGGAACACTCCAGCGGGAAGAACCACCCTGCAGGGAGACCTAGGTAGGCTGGAAGAGCCTTATCCCCACATTCTGGTGTTTAAAGGGTGGCTGCAAAGAAGGTGGAGCCTCCCTTTTTACGAGGAGTCCCTTGGAAAAGATGAGGGATAATGTGCACAAGTTACTCCTGGGGAGGTTCCAGCTGGTCACCAGGGGATAATTTTGCACAATAACAATCAGGCCCTGGAATAACCTCCCCAGGGAAGTGCGGGATTCTCCACCACTGGGCAAATCTAGGATTCAGCAAGACAGGGTGCTGGGCTGTCCTGTCCACGCTGTGCTGTTGCCAGAAAGGTTGGACCAGATGATCCTTGAGATCCCTTCCAGCCTGGTATTCTAGGATTCTGTGATTTATTTGAATGCTTTGTTTTCTCCCCTAGTTACTGAGATTTTAATCCGAAAGCTAATCAGGAATTAATCACAGAGAGTTTCTTGGTTTTAGTGCATTTTATATCAGCCATCAAACCTTTTATTTCTAGATATTAAAAATAAAATTTCTATGCAAGTGGTTCTATGTAATACACATACTTGTATAAGTAGGCATCAATATTAAACAATAATAATAATAATAATAGTAACAACAACTCTACTTTGGATGTATTAAATAAATTCCATTAAATCCTGAAACATTATCTAGGTTATTACTAATTTCATCATATCAAAGGTAATCTATTCATTCTAAATCATTAGTAAAATCTGAGACAAGTAGTTGTGAATTTGTAATTATAATTCTTAATTCTGATTTGCATATCTGTGTAATTACAATTTGCTCTGAGTTGCACAAGTGTATTATGAACTGGTTGCCATTTCAAAACCTTTCAGACTTGAATAGAAATTACTTATTGCATTCTCTTTTTTTATTTCTGAAAAAGCTGTGAAATAATATTATAAGAAAACTCCCTGTCCTAATCCAGGAATTTGCTTTTTCTCCAATCTCCAGCCAGAAAAATCCACATTGAACAGAAAGGATGAGCACAGCTCAGTTTAATTGTTTACAACACTGAGTAATTGATCTACTTCTTGATTGCTTTAAACAAATATTGTCACTTGGATTGTCCTCTCTCTTCATCCATCTTTTCATCACCAGAAAAAATTCAATTAATTATTGAGCCAGATTGTAATTTATTTATTGTGAACTTTTCATTGACATCTATTCTTTAAGATCCTCTCAGTATAAACTCTTTTTTTTTTCACTTTTTGATATCTCTATGTCCTTTCAGGAAATTTAATCTGTTCTGTGAGTGAACCTTATTTCTTTAGCTTTACAAAATGAAAATATTAATCATATTAAGAGCGGAAGTAAAGACTTATGAGTAACATGTTGGCCTTCAAAGCTTTTAATTTTAATCCAGATGTCAGCTATGTACACCACTGTTTCTGCAGATAGAAAGAAGAAATAATAATAAAAAAAAAAAACAAACCATGGAATAAACCATAAATAATAGCCTAAAATCTAGTTGAGGCAAGCACAGACTAGGCATTTAATTTTTCATACAGAGATGGCTTTTTTTTGTCCTCCCTGATGAAAAAACCAAAATAATTTAGCTGTTCAGTGCTCAAAATATCATCAAATACCATGCATTACTACTTCAAGGAAATGGATTTATGAACACAAACATGAATAGCAATTTCAGTATAACTTTCAAAACCAAATCAGATCTTTGACAAAGATAGCTATAGCAAAAAACCTCAATTGTAATAATGTGGAGAAATGTCTCAGGGGCAGTAGGTTATTGTCTTTTTTAGCTTTACTTCAAATTTTTAAATGGTTCCATTTTTGAACAGTTTAACAATTTACACCTGTGGACCAGGGCTATAAAATCTCCCTTCCAACTCATGAAATTTATGATTCTGTGATAGCATCCAATGCAAAGCACAATTAATTCTAATTCTAATTAATTCTAATTCTAATTAATTCTAATTAATTCTAATTCTAATTCTAATTCTAATTCTAATTCTAATTCTAATTCTAATTCTAATTCTAATTCTAATCTTCTTGCAAATATCCCAAAGGTATCCTAATGGAAATCAGCTGCCCACAGCACAGTGGCTGCTTCACAGAGAACAGACTTTGGCTGGCTTTGGATTTATTTTACTGCAAGTTTCTCATGTATTTTGGATTATGTCATCATTTGTTCTCCACATGTCAGATAAGCACAGTAGAATTTCCATCTGGATCAGACACTTTGGTGTTTAGGGTGAGAACTATTGAGCAATAACTAAACCACAAGTGTGTTATCAGCATTATTCTCATATCAAATCCAAAACACAGCACTGTGTCAGCTACCACGAAGAAAATGAACTCTGTTTCAGCTGAAACTAGGACTCAAGATCAGAGAAGGCAGTGCAATAATGCCATCTTCTTAACACGGAAACTTTTAATGTATCTAAGTAGTGTGGTGTTTCATTTAGGTGAAATAAGATATCCTGCAAGATTTTGTATTTTTGAGTAGAAGATTGTTACCCTTGCTTTCTTTAGGTTACTGATGTTGAGGCAGCAAATCTGTCAGGTGTCAAAAAAAGGAGTGAAGCTTGCAAGATCCATTCTGAAGAGACTAGAGTAAGTGATTTTTTTTAAATTAATTTTTTTCCCCATATTGGCAATACTGTCTGAACATGAGCCCAGGTGTGCCCAGGTGGGCAAGAAGGCCAAAGGCACCCGGGCTGTGTTAGCAATGGTGTGGCAGCAGGAGAAGGGCTGTGACTGTCTCCTGTGCTGGGCACTGCTGAGGCCACCCCTCAATTCCTGGGGTCAGTTTTTGGCCCCTGCTGACAAGAAGGACATTGAGGGGCTGGAGCGTGTCCAGGGAAGGGAACGGAGCTGGGAAGGGGCTGGAGCCCCAGGAGTGGCTGAGGGAGCTGGGAAAGGGGCTCAGCCTGGAGAAAAGAAGGCTCGGGGGGGGATACCAGTATTTCTTCTGTCTTCCCTTCCCCTCTTTTTCCCGTCCAAGCCCCGTATTCCCAGTGCAGACACCGATCCCTTGCTGAAACAGTGAACCCTGGTGTTTACACCTCGATGTGGCTGGAATAGGACAGGTAATGGGACCTCAGCAGATGAGTTCTGCTGGGAAATGTTGGTATCTCCCTGTAGCACTCCAAGGACAGCAGCCTTAACTTGTCAGAAGAGTGTTAAGCCATTGCAGTGTGGCTGTGAGAGGAAGAGAGAGGCCATGCCAGGACATCTCCAGGTCTGCCCACTCATCTGCAAAAAAAAGAAACCCAGCAGATTTTGGTTATGATTCTTCCATACGAGACACTCACAGCAGGTGAGCTTGAGCTGCATAGCAGGGGATGCAGGAGCTGAAAATACTCTTTGTTCAAAAAAACCAAGCTTAAAGCAGGGCCAATACCTCATGAAATGCCTTCCTTCCTGCAGCTGCTATAATTCCTTTACATCCTCTTATCTGCACTGGGGGCAGAGCAAACAGCAGAGCAGCTTCTCCACGAGGGGCAGAGGGAAGAAGGGAAGGCAGAGGAAATGCTGAGGGGTCACTTGATTCCATGGAATGCTTGTGCCAAAGCCATTGGACTTCTGATCTGGAGCTTTGCACCAACTGTGCACATCGAGCCTATTTTAAATCCATGGCATATTTACTGTTGCCCTCAGCCTCTTTCCTATTGTTTTACACTTAGTTCTTGTTTTCGTGCCTTTAATTAAACTGTGAGTTGCTCAGGGCACCACCATGACTACTCCTATTTATACAATGCTTGGCACATGGGTTTTGAGGGATTGCCAAATGTGGGGAGAGGAAAAAAACGCACCACAAGACAGCAAACTATTAGGAAGGAAGGTCTGACTTAGAAATCTATTTTTCTAGACTATGTAAACTTCGGTGATTCAGCTCTGGAAAAACAAAAGCAGAGAAATTAGTGGAAAAACAATCAATAGGGAGAAAGATATAACAGCACAGACACATGCCCAGGGAGCTGGAAACATAAGCAGGCAGGAACAGCCTCTTTAGAGCCCAGCCTTGGATCAGTAGGGCAGCACAATGCATGCAGGTGTCTTGCAACAGGAAGCCAAACAATTACTATGCCTTAGAATAAAACAAAAATAAACAGTCCCTGCGACTGTTGCCCTGGATTCTGCCAGGGAGCAGGTTTCCATAGAAGTTAAGGAGCAGTCACTGCCCTGCAGAGCATTTTAAATATTCAGGTAGGGTATGCGACCTGGATCACAGACAGACCTTAACTACTCAGAGGGGACCCACATCTGAAATCAGGAGAAAATCACACAGAGGAGATAAGGATCAACCCATGCAATTTTCTATGTTTTTTCTAGACTTTTTCCTCAATAGTACCATTCCAGTGTCATCTATCCTCAAGTACATCTTACAGCACAAAATCGGGCTTCCATATAATTTTCCATGACAGATTTTATGGAACTGTTTGATTTTCATTGAACTGAATCAATTTACATAATGGTGAAACAGACTAAAAAGCCCCAAAAAACCCCCCCACCTTCTACCTAGCTGTGCCTTCACTGCAGACAAGGCTCTAATTGCAAACTTCTCTTAAATACTTTGTTTAACCAAATGCCTTTGGTTCTACTCCAGCCACATCCTCATTGTGGTGTGCAGGTCTGACACAGTCTGTAATCAGCCTCTGCACTGTCAGTAATTTTATGTTTTCGCTGGTCTTGCAAGTATAAGTACATGAGGGTACCTGAAAAAACCTGGTTATGTCAGTAACATCACATGGAAGGCTAAAAGATTAAATAACGCTTCTTTCTTGGGGAGGTAAGAACAAACACACAAATAAAATATCTAACAGAATGGGGCTCAAATAGGCAATTGACATCGAAGGATGAGGATGTTCTGCAATATTCCTTTTCCTAACATTACGACCTTTCAGCTACAGAATAACTTAAAAAAAAAGGCAAACTAAAACCAAACAAACCGAAAAGGAGAAAAAAAGAACACCTCAAAGCTCCCCATGCACAAGCCTCAACGAAGGCAGCTGCATGCGAACATTTTACACGTCTTCACTGCTGTGCTTTGTTTTGGAACCTGTTCCTCTCCTTTCTGCAGCGGTGAGCTCATCACCGAGCCTTAGCAACTGCTGCTGCCGACCAAGGAACGGCTCGGGGTGATCCAAGCACTCGGCTGGGAGAGTACAGCAGGATGACACGCTCCAGAAAAAGCTTTTTCCTGGAGCAGAAGGGGATAGTTATGGCAAACAGATGGAGGGAATAGAATCCAAACACAGTGTGTGACCTATCTCCGATAGAGTCGCCTTGCGTTTCGTTCTGGCAGCGCTGGAGCATCCCCGGTGCCAACAGAATGTTCCTGAGATGAGGATCTTGTCAGCAGGCTCCAGGCTCCAGCCCTCCCCCCATCAGGATTTAATGGACAACATCGCCCAGCAGTAAATATTGACTGGAGAGAAACTTATACAAAAAATAACATTACAGAAAAGCAAAAGGAGTATTTTTTCGAAGTCGAGGGAGCACATCTTTGCCTTCCAGCTATGTGACAGGCTTGGTTTCACACTGGCCAGACCAAGGCTCTTAAAATCCACGGACTGGAAGGAAAACGAACTCTGAATAGGGCTGTGCCCCATTGTCAATCTCCCTAAATCAAAGTGGGGAAATGGGGTTTTGTTTCTCTGTTTGACAACAGCGCGACAACATCCTAAGTGTAAAATGGAAAGTCCTGGAGTCCCACAGAGATTTGCTAACAGAGGCATGGGTCAGGAAAAGCAAGGACCCAGACTACCAGCACAGCAGCTGGTGTCTGAAGGACCCAGTCCTGCACTTAGGAAGCCTTTGGTTACTTAATACCTGTTCTCTAGAAAAAATCATCACCCTTCAATGGCCTGCTAAACCCAGTGATAAAAACTGGAAGAGAAAACAGAAGAGAAAGAAGGCTACAAAATAGGCAAACCCCCAACTGAAGACATCCTGTGTGGCCTGTCTTCTTTTGAGTGAGTCAGGAAGAGAAACCATCACACAGAAAACTGTCACTGATATTAATAGTCGAGAGCAGAGTAACACAAAACATTCCCAGCGCAGACATTGGAAATTTACGGTCCCTGCGTGTGCCAGGAGCTGCCGTCCTTTTCGAGCTGCCATCTCTGCTTCTTTTGGGGGCTTCCCCCAACCTGTTTCAGCAAAATCAACCCTACCTCTCCTCTCATCCTACTGGACCAGTCTGGCTTTCTCCTGCTTGTTCATTCAGGGTATTTCTGAGCCTGTGGAGGAGCACGGGGTTCAGCACAGGGTGGTTTCTGTTTATTTTAGATAACCCTTTGTGACCTCTGCCTGGTGCCTGTCCTTTCAGGACTATGGTGGTGCTTCAAAATTGAAAGGTCTCAGACATTCTCAGAAACTTGGACACTGAGGTCCTCCTAAATTCTCCTTTAGTCACAGTAAAATGTTGTAAGTTTCTCTGTGCTGGGGACTGTTTCTCTCTCTGTTTTTATACCGCCAGAACAATGGGATTCAGATGTGGAGAAAGGCCTGTGGAGACTCCTGTAATACAAATAACACATTAGTAGGACATGCTGCTGGAAGTGTGAAAACCAGGGTATGAAATCCCAGCAGCTGCATTCCTCTGCTCTTCTGGCAAACAGAACTCGATGGCAAACACAGAAAATGAATGTAGGAGCACCTGAAGCAAAACTGTCTCAGCCCAAGGGACGTGTAGTGGAAACTGCCGGGCAGCGTGCGCCAAGTCCCTGTCCCCAGTGAGTGCTGAGCTGCCTTTCCCACATACCTCCCTCGGGCAACAAAGGAGCTGGATGCCAGGATTTTTGCTGGCTTGGTATTGCACAAAAGGCCCGTGGGGTGGGTACAATGGAATTTAGGCTGGGCACGGAGGCAGCATGGGTCTCCAACAAACAATAGCAACAGCAGGATCAAAACAGCAGGCAGAAAGTGTATGCACAATTAGCAGAGCAAAACAGCTGAAACTGCAAGGACATTATATCCCCTGCCCTGTCTCCAAGCAGGATCCCACTCTTGTTAACCTAACTACCAAGGAATCAGGCATGTATTCCACATGATGCAATGAATGTTGTCCAAAAAGGAAGGTGAAAAGCAGAGGGATTAACCCAAGGCCATAAATTCCAGTCTGTTCCTCCAGGTTAACACAGTATTAAACAAGGCAGTGTCCAGAATTCATCACATAACAGGGGCACAAACATTAATGCACAGAGGTATCAGGAGAGCTGATAGAAACAGAATCTGGTACAGAATAAAGCAGGGAAATAAACTCAACCACATCTGAATTATAAGTGCCCAAACGAGAAACACTAGAGAAGAAAAGTCCTCTTATTTGTAAAGAAACCTGGCAACTTAATCCTCCTTTTTAGAGTGGAGGAGGAGAAGGGGATAAAAATGGTTTCTGCTCTCTGTCTTTATTGAATAGACCATAAACAAAATAGATAGTGGAAAAACAGCTAATTTGTTTTGGGACATTTTCAGAAAGAAAAAAATGTATTGAAAAAAGTTCAATTCAAAATATGAACCCGTTCACTTTCTAATATTCATGAGAAAAGCATCTCCAGGTTTAGAGCTTCTGAAAGGCACCTGCTCTGTACGAGGTCTGATGTTTGCCCCACCTTTTTTCATATTGACACTGAGGAGAGAGGGAGAGACGAGGATCAAAATGAAAATATAAGAAGTAAAAATGGGAAGTTTAGTATTTGATCACAGCTCTATCAGTGAATCAGGGACATCTCTGTATGGACATCAGAATTTAACACACCCAGGTAATAACTTGCAGAACTGACTTTATCCTTGGGGATTTAGGCTCTGCTGGTGTTCCAGACTGCAAGAAGACAACAAGAAAAGGATGGAGAAGATTTATCACATTTTTATAACTAGCCAAAGTATTGCGCTAAAATCCTTTATTCAGCATGATTCTTTGTGTCAGGGTTTTGTGCTACAGACAGTAAGAATAGGATTGACGTTGTTGATACCTTTCACATTTGTCACAGATTTTACAGCCAGATCTCTCCTTTTCGCCCCCTCAGTATATTTACTTGCATGTGAGACGTGCTCCCGAAATTGGAAAACAGCTAAAAGCCCAACCTGAAAAAATGGAGCCTGCTCAATAATTAGTCTTCAAGTACTACATGGAAGCTTGAAAAGGGAATTGAATGGGATTTAATTTTGGTGAGGCCTGGAAAATGAAAAGGTCTCCAGTGTATACGAAAAATAACACATGCAGCTACTTAGAAACCTTTCTCACTCCTCACAGTGGAGCAGTTCAGGTCTGCCAGCATGGCACTTCCCAGCTCAACAAGTGACAGACACAGAATAGCTCTCAGTTTACTCACAGAAGAAAATTGTCAGGACAGAACGTTCTATACATTTCAGAAACAGCTGCCTGGTTTGATTTTTGGGTTTAGGTAACTAGAGGAGATTTCTCAATCTGTTCATGTCACTATTAAGCAAGAATCTTTGGATGGAAACGGAAAGTGAATTTTACAATCTGTTTGCAAATGCCACCTTTATGATTATTACATGTTAATATCTCATTATAACTGTTAATAACTCATTTCAAGTGCAGAGGCCAGGATCCTTAAGTAAAACAGCCATGACTTCCCAAAATTTTACCTCTTTTGCAAAGAGATAAAATACTAATATCCAAAATAATGCAGAAACTCCTGATGTGAGTATCAGCTTCTGGTTACAGAGGAGCAAAACAGAGTCAGGGCATCAGTGTTCACTCCCTTTCGTTTGAACATTTGGCCCTTATGTGGAACTATCTTTCAGCAGGATCTGGTATAAAAGTGAACGTGACAGATTGAGCAGCAGCTCGGTGCAATGAGATGTGGCTGAGGCATGAGTAACAGTTGCTGATAAAAGCTAATCATCAACTCCTTAAGGCCTACCTGGAACTCACTTCCTAAAATGGCCTGCAAGTCTCGTCAAGTATTTTTTCAAGTTCCTTAGTGCCTGATGGCACCAAAAAAAAGGTAAAAAAATAAAAATAAGAACTGAAATAGCCAAGAAACCCAGTCTGTCTTGTAGTGTTTTTAATTTTATTTGGTAGGTTTTGATATAGAAAATAAATTTTAAAAAGGTTTAACTAACAGTTTCTGTGATATTCTATGATGATAGCCTTTATGTCACCAACTAATGCTCCAAAATGTGCTGAAATATTAAAACCTCTTTTTGATTAAGGATTAGGGTCAGCACTAAACTTGTTCATACAGCCTCGAACACCGAGTGAAAAAAGCTCTTACTCAGACCTGATCTGCCATGTGACTCATCCACTCTTGACATTTTCCCAGCAGCTGAAAGGAAAAGTGAAGCAAAGGCTCGTTCTTCAAGAGAGAAGCTGAGCCCAGGCAGGTGGTTCTTTCCAGAGATTTTTGTGCTGGTGCTGTGCTCAGGATGGTTCTTTCCAGAGATTTTTGTGCTGGTGCTGTGCTCAGGTTTGTGAGGAGAGGGGGAGAAGAGCTGCTCCTGGTTGCAGAGTAAACAGAGGGAAGCAGGGCTCGGCCACTGTGCCTCTCCCTGGAGCCAGGCTGATTGCTGAAAGCATTAGAGGAGCAGCCCTGGCAGCAGGCAGTTCTGCAGCCTCCAGGCCACCATAAAACAGGAGCTCCTTTTTTCCACAAGAAGAAAAGGGCAGTGTCTCTGCAGCAAGCTCTTTACCACATGGTGCTTTAGGTGGGCAGAGAAAGCCTGATGCTGAACCTCAGCAAGCCGGGGCGGGGGGAGAAGGGAAACCTGCTTTTTTCCAGTGCTCCTCTACAGCCCTCTGATTTGAAGAAGAACACACAGGCAATGTAAGCACATCAAATTCTTACAGCTTCTATTTAGCTGCTTTTCTAAATTCTTTGTCACCGCTTTTCTGGCACTAAACCTGAGTGAAGACTCCACAGCATTACAGTCCTACATTTTCCATCTCCAGGGCTTCAGGTATTTAATACAGGTACCCTCTGGGGTGAGTGGGCTCTGGTCTCCACCTGTAACACCCTGGCAACCCCAGCCTCCACCACAGCCTCCAGACCATCCTTCATTAACAACCTGCCAATGATAAACACTAACTCTGTCTTACCTGCAGGAAAGGGAGCAGGAGAAGATGGGATAGTCAATCCAAAGAGAAATGAACTTACTGAAGACATGCAGATACAGCAAGATGTCTAAACAGAACGACCTGTTATCATGTACGGCCATCATAGAAAAATGACAACCTGTATTTACACAAGTTGGATTTTTGTGACAACGAAGTTCATAACTGGAGTCACAGCTAATGCAGCAGCTCAATTTTTTTTTTTTCTTTTACATACAATTCTAGTGTAACTGGTAGGTTTTTAACTAAAAAATGACACAGGATCTGTGTTTATCAAGAGCAAGGCATTTTAGAATTCTTTTCCTCTATTTTCAGACTCCCGACAGGCTCTGATTCCAGCAGAAGTGTTGCAGTGTTGCAGTGGTTCTCAGTCATATTTCGCTGACATAACTAGAAATAGTGCTATTGTAGCAGCAAACCACCTGAGCATTAAGTGTCTGCCAAAGATTTCTGCCTCCCCACACTCCTCAATCTTGCAAACTCTGCATGTGAAATCATTAATATTTTTTCACTGACTTCATAAAACTACGTTTTTCTTTTTTTTTTCTATCTACATGCTCACAAGCTGACTTCAGCAACTTAAACATGCAGTCTGGGACCTGCACTGCTTGAAGTAAAGGTTTAGCTCAATAAATACCTTAAGGAAGAAGATTTGTACCTCAATAAATGATCACACCTCAAAAAGCCAAGAGACCATAAAAGACCAGTCTGAGATCTGCCTCCGTATGTTGTGTTTCCCCCTCTCGTGATGTAACAGAGCTGATGTCAGAGAAGTCAGCTATGATCACCATTTCTAGGGCCTTTACATCAGGAGATGATGAGATCTGTTGGAACCTTGGGCCCTGGCTGCCCTCAGAGTTTTGAAACGGAGTTTGAAAAAGACTTATCTGAAAGAAGTATTTTGAAATTCAGATTTTCCTTCATACTCTTCAAAGAACCGTGTTCAGTAATTTTGCAGTGGAGCCAGACAGGGTTTCAAGTTGGAGCAGCCAAAGCAGAGACATGTGGAGAATGTTTTCATCAGCATTTTGTACAGGATTTGTTAGATGTTATCTCTCTCATGTTGGTTGATTACTTGCTCTAACCCCTCCCACACATCCCTCAATTTCTTCATTCCCCTTCTCCCCAGGAAAGACCAAAATAAAATTGCTATTGTTGTGCCCACATGTAATATTTCTTCTCCTTGCTCTTTGTCCCCTCTCCTTAAAGACAGAGGCTGTCTGGTTTTCTGTTTGTAAATTATGTGACAGATGATACCCAAGCTGAAGACGAGCCCTCAGGCACGAGCAAATGAACTTTGGCACTTCTTGATGAAGAGATTAATGCATCTCTCTCACATTTCTGCCAGAGGTCACTGTCATCCTGGAGCAAAGGGAGACATAAACTTGCTCTTCAGCCATCTCTCACTTCACAGCTCAGGGTAATAACAGGAACAGCTTCCAACTGTCTGTTCAAGTTCCTGTGCCAGGCTGAGCATTGCAACAACCAAGGAAAAACAATCAAAATGTTCATCCATATCTTCCAAACTAATTTCCTCACCTGCAGACCTCCATTCTTTAGAATAAAAATGCTATTTCTTGTGCTGGCATATGCAACAGAAGGATTTGCACAGAATGGATTGTACAGCTCCTTAGTGAACATTTTCCATCCTTCTCCATCAGTTTGCAGGGAGGTGCTGTAGGAACCATAGAAATTTCTGTACAGCAACAAGAGAGCTTTTGTTGTGTCCCTGGTCCTACTGTCTCAAAGAGCAGAACAATTTAGTAATTAACAAATATTTAGAGGGATTTGTTCAGTGGGCTGAAGCACAATTAGGCAAACTCAACTCCTGTTGAGTTGGAGAGCTGGATTTCTAACTGCCCTTATGATACGAACACCTCTCAGTCCACAATGTAACAAACACAACTCGTGCTGGATAAATAGGTAATAACATCTTTATTTAGGGTTTAACAGTTAAATATTCCACAGCAGATCAGAGATAGGACTTAGGACAATTTGTGTAGTTTCTTGGATTCTCTTCCCTGGCTGCCACAGCCCCTGTGCCCAGGGGAGAGGAGATGGGGCCACCAAAGGCTCCTGCTTTTACTCACAAAGCCCATTGTGAAAAAAAGGAAGTGGGGAACAGAAAAAGAGATCTTCTGGGATCCAACCAGCCCATAAAGATAACATCATCATTTCTTGTTTCTTTCTCTCCCAAAGGCACGTTGGCCAGACAGAGCTGCACTGCCCACAGACGAGGCAAAAGGAAATTAGCAGGGAAGTCCTGTGGAAGCAATTAGCAAAGAAAAGGAGTGAAGGGCAAAAAACCTGATCTTCAAACCCTTTCCTTTCCACAGCACTGAGTTTTATCCTTCCTCCCAGGTTTACCAAGAGTTATCCTCCCTTCCTGACCTTACCCTTACCTCAGCAGCCTCCAGCGAGCTCTGAGGGTGACTCAAACCCAAACCATGCATTTGGGTCCTGCTGGGCCACTTGGATCCAGCAGCAGTGTTTGCTGTGGGCACTGCTCAATCCACCTCCCAAATTCAAGCCTACACACAGCTGCAGGGCTGCATCTTCCCCAGCCCTCCTGAAGCCACAAGGGTTTATGATTCACTGGGTATCAGTGGTTAGGCCCAGCCTGTGGACTACAAGCTGGACAGCCCTGGGTTTTGCCATCAAAAAGGACAAATTCAGTCTTAAACACTTCACTTCTCTTTTTGGCATGGTTTCAACTTTGTAAGTTGTTCCCCCTGTAAATATGTAAGGGCATGGATCAGCGCACGTGGTTCCAAGGTTATGTAAGAACATGTCTGTTACCACTGAAAATATGGAAAGGGAGACTTATCTCTTCCATATTCTTAATTTGTTCTGGGAAAGAGGATTCATTTAATCAACCCAGAACATTCTGCTTGACTAATCTTTCTCTCTCAGCATTTCCCAATCCACATTCTTCTGAAAGGAGAAAGGGCCCTAAGCAGTGACATGTTTGAACTTTACCTGGCAAGGAAGGAGCTCTTGGACTGAAATGTGTGTCCACAGATAAGGTGGGAAATGAACACTTTCATGTCTTACGAAATTTGCAATTTTTACTACAGGACAGCCAGACTGTGTTATTTCAAATATTGGCTGAACACTATTTACTGATTACTCTTAGATACAGCAAAAAATGATGTCATGGTTTGGAGTTGCTTTTTGTTTGCTTTACAGCAGTGAAACCTTCTCCAACAAAAGAGTGTAGAATAGTTTCCTTTTTCTGCTGTAAAATAGAAAGGCTTGAAAAACAGGTTATGAAGAGCTGTAAAAACAAAGGCAGACTTAAAAAAAAAAAGACTGTTGACTTTGTGTAAAACAAATTAGTTTTGGTTACTTCACCCAACCCTTAAACCATGTATGAAGTGCTCATTATATAAATGAAATAATGGATTTATATCTCCTTGGCAAAAACTCACAGCTAAATTCCAACAGTAGGAGATATATTCTGCTCTGATTTAAGAATAAGAAATATGACACTGGCTATCATTTACAGCTAGAATAAAGCTCATCAAACATTTTAAGAGTGAATGCTCATAAAAAAAAAAGATGGACAGACCTGAAATTTACTAAAGTCCTTACAGTTCTTTGTAAAAGCCTACATAACAATGCCACTTCTTCTTTAAGGGTCTAGGTTATCTTCCATTTATGGTTTCATCCTATCTCAGCAGACCCTTCCTGTCTCACTTTTTGGCTCAGGATGCTCCACTCCCTTTTGTTTGAGCAGTAGGAAGTTCACAGCTCCAACAGGAAGGCCGCACCTTCCCAAGACAAATCAGATGTTATTGTATGACTCACTTTTCAGGGATAACCTTGATAATATGACATACAACTATTTAAAAAAAAAAAGTGTATTAAAAAAATCCGAACCAACAAAGAAGCCCCACGGGACTTTTATCTGAGTTTTGGCTACTTCTTTTTCCCTTCCCTTGAATTTTACAAATATGTGCCACATTTTCTCCTTCCTTTAAAGCATGAGAAGCTTCCATTTCTCACTGTTTATTAAAGAATAAAAACCAATTTGGCTTGTCTTCTCACCCTTTGCATGCAACAAGTAATTGAAGGCAATTTCAGGTTTTTATGCACTTAAGAGTCTGTGCAGCTTGGTACCTGTAGATCTAAATTAATACACAAATAATGTGAACTATAACCATGCTCAGATTTGGAGGGTCCCGAGTTAAAATCTTGTGCCGTTTCCATGAGCTGAGACTAGAAAAATTTACTCTATTATTCACCTTCTGCTAAAGAATTCACCTAGCAACAGAAATTAACGTGATGCAATTATTAGAAATAAAATGTAAACTCCTAAGAGCCTCATGTAATGTAGGAGCCTAAGTCCTGTTATGATTGCAGGTTTCTAGACATTTGATTCTAGACATTCTAGAAAATGATGCAGGGTTCGAGTCTAAATTATTGCAGCAAAAGCAGGAAACATTTGACAGCTCTCTGTAGCTTTCATTGTGATACCTGAGATGAACAAAGATCCTCCGGGATTAAATCCCGAGCAAAACTATGTGTGTGAGGACAAAAAATACTAAAAAACTATTGAAAAGTCTGGAAGCCTCACCATAATTTTAGAGTTTTAATGGCAGAAGTGGATTACGGCTAAGAGCAACCCACGTCTGCTGGGAGCATAAATCGTATGGTGTTAAAAATATGATTTGAGGCTGTAAATTGTACTCAGGTACATCAAGGAAACATTTAATTAGGAAGTAAGTCAAAGAGGGCCACTGGTTATCTCAAGGATTGTCATAAAAAGGAGGCAACTGTTGTTTTTAATTAAAAGTAAAAGTAATTTACTAAAAGAGAACAATTCGGAAATTAACCGAGAAAAATAAAAACCGGGTTCGCAGTGACTGGAGACTCTTTAAGCCGATTCGGCTATACACCCAGGGCAGAGATCTGCGACGAAGGGGTGGCTTCAGCTACTCTGAAACCGAAATTTTTTAAAAGAAGTCTCTTTGATAGAGAAGCAGGCCCAAAGACCGCAGCACCGCGCCGCACCAACACCTACTCTGAAGGGAAAAAGCGGCTCGTGTCTTCTGTCGGGGGTTTTATACCCCCTCGGTCCTGCCCATAACTGCCCGCTGTCCAGCCCCCATGGTCCAATGTAATTGCTGGTGCTCTGGGATGAGGTAATGTCCATCCGCCAGTGGCTCGCTGTCGTCTAGGGGAACAGTCTGTGGGTGATGTCATTGGTTTCAAAGGCGGGAAAAGTCCTCATTAAAATTCCAGGTTGCCATGGAGCCCAGTTGCAGGGTAATGGTTATGGGTTAAAAATAGTTCTTTGGTCGCTTAGGATGGTCTGCTCTCCTGCAAAATTCTGAACTCAGATAAGGATTTGTCAAACTTTAACATGACTTTAAAATATTAAATAAACGTGTAATTATTATTAAAACAACATAAAACCTTCATGGAACAATATGTTAACTCTCTAATTAACAGGGAGAGGAAGGGAAGGTCAAAATAAAATATATTATAAACAAATTACGCTCTACTAGTGTAGAACTCAAACTTAGGTTAGAAATGGATTTTATTGCCAACTCAACTTGTTTCGAGGGAAGGGTAAAAAGGTGCCCCTACTCGAAAGGAAAATACAGACGGGCAACATAATATTATAAGGTTTTTGATATTAAATTAATATGGTAAACTTAAATTTAATAATTCTGATAATTAAAAGAGGGTGTTGGACTTATGACATGTCTGGGAACAGGGGTTCAACAGGGAACAAGGTAAAAACTCTCTAATCAGAAGGTACTTAACAATTAATCTTATTAACAATTTAGTAACTTCAACCTAGTCACAGGATAATTTGAATATGCAAAAGCCAACTGCCTAATTTCATAAATGACAAAGATCATTCCCTGGCAGGAGTGTGGTTCATCCCAATCCCCCATGCACCACAACAGACTCATGCCAGCCCCTTGGATGGCTCAGCCGTGCTTCCACTTGTCTTGGCACGTCCTCTCAGTGTCCTGCCAGGGACTTCTGGCATTCTATTTATCCTGCCAGGGAAATTCCAGCTCCAGCTGTTGAAGTAGGTGGCTGTGTCCCAAAAAGGCATGAAGCTCAGGATTATTGGTCTCACTTGAAATAGGGGTGAGCTGTCCCAGGTGATGCAGCTGTCTGGCAATGCAGAGGGGCTCTTTTCCGTATTTTCCCTCATGGTGAGGAGGACTCTGGCTGTGGTGAAGTGGGGTTACAGCTCAGGGAAGGGCATGGCCTACGGCCCTGGGCCACTAAGTGATAAAAACCACTTTTCCTGTTCCAGCCTCAGACCTGGAGATTAGTTTGGCATTTCCTGTTTCATCAGCCAGGACAGTGGCAAGGGAGACACGTGGGGAGTTTTTGGCAGGAATTACCTGCCTCTTTTCCTCTTCAGTACCCACTGAGGCAGGAATGGGCAGGACAGAGGTGCAGGAGAAGGAGACAAGTCCCTCTCCAGTCCCAAAAAATTTGTTCAGCCAAGTCACAAATCTGTTAGTCTTCATTACTCAACACCACCTCTTCCCCATAAATCCTTGCCAGGGATGAGTGAAAGAAGGAGGAAGACACCTTCCCTTCCCATGTTTGCCTCAGAGGGGAGAGGAACATGAGAAAACATGGAAAGAGGCAAGATGTGCCATGGCCATGAGGTCTGGGGTGGTCAGAGACAGGCATTTTCACCAGAGGGCAAGGAGAATACATTTTTGGTGCTGTCCTGTTCAGAGCCAGGATTTGGACTCCATATGGATCCCTTCCACTTCAGGATAATCTGTGATTCTTCAAATGAGTATCTTGGTGTTCTCTGTGGTGCCTCATGAGGAATGGGTGCTAATTGCTACGTTCAGTCTCAAAAAACTGTTCTGATTACATCATGATGTGTGTGAAACACATGAAATTTAAATCTTAAACATTCTCTCAAAACATTTTTACGGACTCCTAAACTTGAGATTTCATCAGTTTTACCTCTCCTGGACCATTACCTCACCTCTGCCCTGAAATGGTGAGACGGACTCTGCTCTCAGGGTGTGCAGTGACACAAATTCATGGCATTTAATTTACTTTTCAGTTGTCTATTCCCACTTGGTCACAGTCTGTACACTTGTCTGTCTCGTGCACACACAGCCACTGCCGTGTAACCTCAGTCAGCATCCTGTTATCCTACACAGATCACACTGGGGCTGGAAGGAGGATTTCTCCACGAGGAAAACTAATCCTGTGACATTTTCAGTGTGACAAGAACCAGGACAGGCTGTAATTCTAACCAGACACTCTGTTATTGAAAGATACATGGTCCAATTTCTTGTCTAAAATGCAGATTTTAATAGGGAGCAGAGCTTTGGGGTGCTAATCCAAGCCAAATTAAACTTTGTGTACTTTGAGGCTTAACTATCATTACCATATTGTGTAACTCTTTCATTACTTCTTGTTTGTCGTGTAATGTCTCCTTTGTGGTTCTTGCCATGAAAACCAATGCAAATGTTAGAAAAAAGAAGCAACTCTGTATGTTAGACATCAGTAACACTGTAACATGTTTAAATGAAATAGTTTATTATTCTTTTGGGTTCATTCAGGAAAAAAAGAATCTTCTGTCTGAAATCTATGGAAGGAGAGGAAACCATGTGGGGAGTTCAAGGGGGCCATAGAAGAAAGAGCAGGGTGCTGATGTCTGAAGATAAGGTCAGCTGGCTTTCAGTCTTAATTTGCAGTGGTCTTTGGCAACTTTGGAGACACTTCTGTTAAAAAGAAAAAAAAATCCATTTTGAAGTTAGATGTCATGGTCAACAGAAAACCAAAAATTTTGCTGTAGGCATGATTGACCAATCTGTGTTCTCTGTGTTGGGACAGAGACCTTTAAATTACAGGGAAAAAAAAAAAAAAGAGGAAATCTATGCCAGTCTGCCTGAAAAGGTGCCATTGAGCTGCATATGTTATGCAGAGCAAAGTCTCAGCAACGCTGTTTCCTAACTACCTCCATCTGGATCACTGAGTTCTGAACTACATAACAAAGCTCTTCCCATTTGGATCCTGATTTTGACCAGAGCATTATATATCCCAGAACCTCTGGGCCAAGGGAATTTGCGTCATTAAAATGTCTCAAGAATTGTGTTACTGAAGGTGTAAATCATAGGTTGCTGTTTACCACAAAATGCTATGGGTTACGCTGGCCAGGACCAAACCAAAATGAGGAATTACAACTGCTTTTGTACATTCTGCATCCTGAACTGACATGTATAGCAACGTTGTTTGTGGAGCAGAGTTCCCTTCTGGGAACATCTGAAAAAGTTAAAAGTCCTTTCAAGATGATCTCACTGCCTGTAACTCTTTGCATCCACGAAACACAAAAGGCCAGAAGAAAACTTGTTTGAGTGCTCCAAGTTGTTTCTTTCTCTAAGAGTCCCACAGCTCTGACAGGACCCTGGCTGCCTCCAGGTTTTGGTTTCGTGAGCTGAGGGTCAATTTGGAAGCAGCCCTTCTCTGTGAGTCTGAGTGATGTTGGTGATCCCCTGTAGGAATGAGACCTAAAGCCATGAGACACAGTGTGGGACGTGGTGAAAGGATTTCTGTGGGATATGCCATGAGATGTGTGGGCATGGTGACATGCTGAGGGGTGAGAGGTTATCACGGGGAGCTGGATGATCCTTGTTGCTGCCTCAGCCAGGTAGAAGTGGGAGAGATGTTAAAGCCTCATGTTTCTGTTACATCCCTGCACAAGTCCCACATCCTCTGCAATCTCTCCCTTTGTAACTCCGACATCCCTCATTATATATAAAATGGCTGCTCCCACCATGACATCAGTATTGGGATATTTGACTCCAGTCTCACTTCCACTTCCCTCAAAAGTACAAATTGGAATTTGAAATCCTCAGTGGTAGAGGATGATAATTTGACCATCTTGCAGACAACTTGACAGGCTTGGTCCTCACTCCTCCACAAATCAGGAACACCTCTTTGGTAGGATTTGTGCCTCCAACCCTGTTGGAGTACCCAGGAACACTTGTACACAGTGCTACCCACAGATTTTGTAGATCTAGTCCAATTATCAGTGGTAATCTAACAGAATCTAAACCCTGGTGCTTCAATAAATGTAAAAAAATAAATCTAAGTAAATCTAAACCTGCTGCACTATTGGTGAATCTGCTGATGAAAGCTACTGAATTCAACGAGACCTATGGGGTTGGGTTGGTAAAACACAGTGTTGGTGACACTGTGATCATGGATGAGACCTAAATTAGGGTTTAACCCACACTATTGGTGCTTCTGGGACCTTCTTTCATGTGACCCATAACCAAGTTCGTTATTACCAGAAATTCAGCCCAAATGCACCCAGCCCTTTGATTTCTGAGGTGGAAAGCAAGGGGATTTGTCTCTGCCAAATTTCTGTACTCTTAATGCAGCAGTGTCTCTGTACCCGACCTTGTCCTTGCCCCAGGGGCTTCCTGGCCAGGCCTGCGGTCTGTGACCAGCTCTTGTCACTGTCCTGGGCCTGTTCCAGCCTGGCCTCTCTCCAGCCCTCAGCCCATGACAACCCCCTTTATCCGGGCATTTAGCAGATAAATTAAAAGGCACTGAATAACCCAGTGTTGATTTAACCCCTCCTCTGAACAGTGCCATCTCATCCTGAGCAGCATTCAGCTCTAGCTCCGGGAAATGGATCGCAAAAGCGTGCTCGGATGAGAACCCCTGTCAGCTGTTGTGGAGGTGCAAGCCCGTAGGGATGACTCACATTTTCCAGCAGAATCCAAGCACAATGGTGGAATGTGGAAGGGTTTATAAGGAGTACCAGGCTGGCGCTGCTGGAAGCTCCACTCTTCAGTTTTTCCATAGAGTCGGTACAGCACGGCCGGCGGCAATAAAGCGGCGTTCTCACTACCCGCCCTGCTGAAAAGTGTGTTTTAAGCCACTACTACATGGGGTGGAAAGTTTAGCTCTGTCTCAGTGCCCGTTCTATGTTTGGCCTTTGGGCTGAAAGTGCCAGGAGCGGGTTGTGTGAGGTTACTTTATGTTAAATATATATGGTTGGGTGTTCCCATCTCGCTGCCCAGGCCTGTTGCATAGGCCTGTGTGCCCCCCAGCCCCTCAAACACACACACAGCAGCCAGCACTGCCTTGCAATCACTACCAGCTTGGTCCAGATTTGGATAAGCGGCTTGAACTCCATCCACTACAAATTCCTGAGTCACCCTGTTCTGCAATAAAAAAAATTTCCAAGCCGGAGGTCCAGTTCTTGTTTGCCCATATATTTTTGACTTGGACCTATGGATGAAAAATTAAACAAATAGAATGTTTTATGTGTCACAATGTTCTTTTAATCCATGAACCCTTGTGCTGGTTTCAGCTGGGGTAGAGTTATTTTTCTTCCCAGCGGCTGGTGTGGGGCTGCGTTTTGGGGTTGTGCTGAGCACAGGGTTGATAATACAGAGATGTTTTTGTTGTTGCTGAGCAGGGCTCACTCAGAGCCAAGGCCTTTCCTGCTTTTCGCGCTCCTGGGGAGGAGGTTGGGGGTGCAGGGGGACACAGCCAGGACAGGTGACCCCAACTGACCAAAGGGATACCCCAGACCACGTGACATCCTGCTCAGAATATAAAGTGGGGGGAAGAAGGAGGAAGAGGAGACGTTTGGAGTGATGGGGTTTGTCTTCCCAAGTCACTGCTACATGGGATGGGGATCCCTGCTCTCCTGGGGATGCTGAGCACCTGCCCATTGGAAAAAGTGAATTCATTCCTTGTTTTGCTTTGCTTGTGTGCATGGTCTTTGCTTTTCCTATTAAACTGTCTTTATCTCATTCTCAACCCATGAATTTTCCAGCTTTTACCCTTCCAATTCTCTCCCTGATCCTGCTGATGGGGGAGTGAGTGAGGGGCTATGTGGGGCTTGGCTTCTGGCTGGGATTAAACCATGACAACACTATGTAATCAATTTCATTTTGGCTCCTACAGGTGTCAAGAAATTTCAAACTGAATTTATGTGCTTATCTAACATACATCTACACTCACATTTATAGCTCGATTTCTCTTCATGAACATAAAAACCTTCCTACGAGGTCTAAATTTTTAAACGAAATTGATTTTCCTATTTTTTACGACATAGAACCTTATGTACACTAATTTCCAAGAAACACAATAGGTTTGTTATTGTCAAGTAGAAGACCATAAGACAGATATAGCACTACCAGAAACAACAAAACTTCCTGTTTAAACAAGCTATAATAGAGGCATAAATAACCCCAAAGTATGATTTTATATTTACATCATATGCTGGCATTTCTTATAATACTTTAAAAAGGCTACAACTCTTTTTTTATCTATTCATTTTCTATTTGGCACCCAAGTCAAAAAATCCACAGATGACACACAAAGTGACCTCTCTTCTCTCTGGTTTCAGACAAGGACTTTAGGACAGTGATACCTGATGTATATTTAATTTTTATGAAACCATCTCTTTTAATTTTCTTGCTGTTTGAGAATCTAAGACATGTGTGTGCTCGGAACAACACTGACATTAATAAAAAGGTCAAATAAAAGTGCTTATAATGAGCCAACAAAGCCGGGATCTGAGCCAGACATTTATGGACTAGCTTTGGCATAAAAGGAGACTTTCCACTCTTCTGAAAGCCAGATGGACTTGGTTGCTCTCCTCACCACTGCAATCAGAATTCTTTGATGATTCTGAAGCAAATTACTTTTTAACCAATTATTCAGTTTCCCATCTTACAGCTCTACCAGGAATTGGAGCACTGTGCTCTTCTGTCCCAGGCTTTATCTCAGATTTGCATAGGCAACACTCTCAGCTACCTCTGGAAGAGGAATAAAGGAAGGGGTAATTCCATAAAAAGGCCTTCAGGCCTTCATCTGCTCCTTCAGGAGCAGATGAGAAAATTACCAGCAACCCTCCTTGGTTTGGCACTCTGAAAGAGTTTGCTGGGGCAAGTAAAGTCTAGGAGAGAATGAGACCAAATGCTGAGTAGACGGTGGAATTGGCACATTGACCTCAATATTAATGGAAATACTGCTGCATTAATTCTTCCTCTGTGGTTTAGACATTTTCTTGGACAAACTCTGGCATTAATCTCCCTACGTATTTTTTCCTCCCTAGCTGGTGTATTTCAGTGGAATACTACTACAGAGTAAGGTATTACTCAGACTAAGCCACTGCTTTGGATCTGTTTGGGAGGAGCTAAACCTGAACTGAGCAATGACAGGGGAGGGGAGACAAATCAGAAACGTGGCATCCAGAAGAGGATAAAGAATGGAACTTCCCACCCCTGTGGCAAGATTCACGAGCATTCTAATGAGGTGGTTCCCTCCCCACGGACACGTCTGATAATAAAACCTTAACGAATTCTTCTCGGTCCTCTTATCCCCCACATAAATTCACACTCCTGCTGCTGTTGGAACACGTTCCCTTTCCCTGAGAGATTTTCCAGGAGAAAGAACTGCTGTCCATAACTCAGGTTTTAAAGGACCAAACTACTGTATGCAGAAAATAGCTAGGGCTCTGTCAATCCCATCTTCCCTGGCTCTCCAGAGCCCAGCTGGCAACCAGAGTGGAAGGAGGTGGCACAGGCGTTTGCTGTCTTTGGGACAAAAACTGTGATTCTAAGAATGTAGTATTTTTCTGGGGTTTCTGTCCTCCTGACAGACAAGAAAACAGGGGTTTTTTTAACATTTCAGGTCTGCTGGCTATAGAAATTTAGACATTAGAGATAAAGGTAATATCTAAATATAAAGTGAAAAAAAGTACCTCTTTTACTTGCATAAGATACCAAAAGTATAGTGGCAAAAATGCCCATTCCTTGTAATTTTTTCTCTAATGCTGTGGATTAGAGAAGTTTTCAGTGCATATTAAAAAAATAATAACGATAATGATGATAACAATAAAAATAATAATAGTAATATCCCAGTTTAAGTTTCTGAGTGCAAAACTGAAGCTACTGTGTTACAGTCAGAGAAGCCAGGAGCTGTACGCTGTGGTTAATATATAAGGTGACCAATCTGCTTTAGAGATTATTTTAAATGAACTTCCATTATCTTAGATTATTAAACCTAGCTGAAGGTGGAAAAACTGTTTAACATAAGTATTTTTCGAAAAAATTCCCTTTTTCCAAAAATGAAATGTTACCACTATCCTGATATTACTACTTAGACTTACTGAAATTGCCAGCACAGATATTTTCATCTGCTCCAATCCCATTTCTTGCAGCCTTATCCAGTACTATTGAATATAGGTAATTTTTCTTTTGTTTTGTAGAAATTAGAGATAGTCTTGGAAAAGACTTTGAGAACTTTTAAGATAAAGAGGAACACACTTTCTCTAGAGTTTGGATTTGAATCACCCAGGGAAGAGGATGAGAATTTCCCTGTGACCTCAGAAGACTTTGTAGTCTGGAGACCAACACTTGAGAACCTACTGAGGTTGATATTTTCCCAACATTCCCAAGTTTGCAGGTGATAGATCTCCCAGTCTGGAGCTCCAAAGCTCTTGCCTCAATTGGAATTTTGGAATTTCTAGGTTCTGGTGTCTGTGTCATACAGATGAAGAGCTGGAAGCCACCAAGGTCAAACTTCTGGGTTTGTGTTATGCCAAAGAAAATGATTCCATTTCTGAAAGATATGAATAATCCAGATTTATCTGTTTGGCAGATTATACTCAATAAATGTTCTGAGAGAGAGCGAAATCCATTTTGGCAGCATACCAGATTTTCCAAAGAGCAGAAATGCTCCCAAGCCCAACAAAAAAAGGCCCGTATCTGTCAATCCTTTAACTGCCAGTAATCAGCTGGAACGCTGGTCAAGGGAAAACCCCTCAAAATCTACATCAGAAAGTCAATTCCAAGGGAAGAAGCAGATGCAAAACTCAATCTGTCTAATACTTCTGAAAAGCCCATGTATAACTTTTAAGTCCTGGATGTATTTAGGTCTGAACTGACAGTTTAAGAGATTAAACCCCTTTTGAAAAAAAAAAAGTAAACATCAATAAACTCTTGTTTTGCAAATCCATAGAACAGATCTTCCTCAGGATTCATTTTGAATTCAAAGTGATATTTAGGGTATGATGCCTTAAAAATGTCTGAACCAAGGACAATGCCTTTTCATTACATGTGATAAAGAGCCTAAACTCAGTTTAATGGTGAGTGAGGTTTTACATATGACCTACAAAACCCAGAAAGACAAAATGGAAATGCTGACATAACAGTATTTGACTATAACTGCTCATTTTTTTGACAATTTGGCATCTTTATAAAAATCAGTTTTGTTAAATTTTTGTTATGAACTCATACAAGTTCTTTAAATGTCAGCCTGCAATTTTCTCCTTGCCAGTTATTTTCCTGGTGTACAGGAATACAGTTCTTTTTCTGTTAAGTTTTTCCTAGAAATAATTTTTTTTTTTCACTGAATAAAACAACATGATTTAAACAATAACATTATGCCTATGTTTTACGCTCATGGGCATGGATTTGAAGCTTAGATAACCTGGATACAAACTGGTGAAGGGACATTTACTGATGTGAGTTCTTTTATGCAAAAAACAAACAAGCAAAGAGAACAAAAAAATCCAATTCCCTATTACAATAAAATAAAATCAGTTTCAAATTCTCTACATATTGTGAGACTCCAAAGAGGAGGGAGGTGAAGTTGGGAGAGACTGAAATATTGAGAGAGATATATATATTTATAAAAACCAACCATTCAGGTTTGTTTCATTCTAATCTGCCCCAAGGGATCTGTATTAACAAGAACCTGGGTCACCCTTGCCTTACTCCTAAAAATCCATGTATTTATGTTCAGTCCTGAAATGGGAATCCTTTAGAGGGAGATTCCCTTTGAGCTGTGACTGCCAACACACGAAAGTGCTGAAGGTGAAGCTATCATTTGAAAATAAATTAGAAGGAAAGCTGGAAAAGATGTTCTCTGTTACAAAACTTCCAGTGGTTTGTTTGTTGTTTGCTTCTGGTGGTTTTTTTCCCTTTAAAATAGAAAGTATTTTTGCTATGTCTTAGTCCTTATTTAGCAAACATTTTTGATTAAAGCAATGCTGTGTTTTGACCTCCTTCTGCTGGGTCATTCATTGCCTGTGTGGGAGATTTTAATGCAGAATATAAGCCCTGGTTCAAGAGCTGGGAAATACAAAATGCATCCTCTCTTTTTCCAAATAACTGCTGTTCTTTGGAACATGTTGGTCCAGGGGTTTTATCTTTCAACACTTTAATTTAAAAATCAGTGAGTGTATCATCCTCAAAACTACCAGAAATTAGTGATCAAGGAGAAGCAAGCTAAGTGAGCTCACTGGACTAACAAAAAAATTTTGTGGGGCTTCACTGTGTTCTGTAAAAGACACCAGGATATAGAAACTTGTAATATGAAATGATTAAATCGACGAGAACCAAACAGATCAACTCTGTGTGAATAAATCCTCCACATGCCAAAACAGTTCAGTGAAGACACACAGCATTATCACAGGCATAAAATGAAAGTAAAAATAAATCTTTGTAAAGTTTGCTGTTGCCAAATAAAATGTAATTGTCTTTCATTTTGACATCAAAGGCATAAATCATAATTTAAAATAATCACATTGCCTTTTGAAGTCCTTATTAAAATCAGGCATTGTCCCAGTGTGCATATCCTACTTCCGTAAGGAAATATTTTATTTTTGCTTGTAGCTATAAAGAGAATTCTTTCTGCTTTTTAGATAAAATTCCTCTTCTTAAAGTTGACAGGTTAAAGGAGCTGGACATCAAAAAGAAAATAGAAATGTTTTATTTCTGACTTATTCCAGTCAGTTTCCTTATTTGAAGCTTTCCTGGGCTTTGAATGTCACTGGGTTGAGAGAGATCAACCAGAAACCAAAGAAAAAACAGCAAATTGAGCAAATGTATTGAAGAGGTAACGATAAATACAGAATGATACAATAAGTAGCAAGAAAAATGGAGCTCATAAAAGAAGGTCTACAGATTCAAATTTTGAGAATCAAAATGGAGAAAAGGAGGGATTAGTAAAAGACGAAACATGCAAAAGATCTTCCCAAAATCTTTTACAGAAACTGCCTTGACATCTCCTTTAGAAACCTGCTTTTGTGCCTGGCAGTTCCTTGCTTTTTCTGGCTTCCTGTGCTTCCAGAGACACAGCATTGTGTGCCTGAACAGGCAATGGGTGCCTGAGCTCAGCAAGGTGAGCGGGAGCTGGGAGTGTGAGGTAGCAGCTCCCAAATCCTTCAGGATTCCTACTCCCACAAATCCCAAACAAACCATACATTTGGCAAAAGGGCTGGAATGTGAACGAAATAATTTGGAGGTAGGTATTTCTTCTAGAAAATGTACAGCAAAGAAATCTCTCACCCAAGGGAAACCCTTACTGGGCAGGAGGAGAACTCCGAGTGCTCCACATCCACATGGGATCTTCTGTGGAATGAGTCCCACACAACCCAGCATTCATTACAGGGCTTTGAAGGGACATCTGATACGACAGCTGAAAGTTGCATCTGGGGATGCTCCTCCTATCAGGCAGGCCAAAAGCAGAGGTAAAATAACTCTCTGCTGACGTCAATGGGAGTCCTGCCACTGGCTGAGTCCAAGGCCAGGAGTTCACTCCAGGATTTTTTTCTCAGGTGATTTATCTTAATTGCTTTTATCTGGCAGTTTCATAGGGAGAACCCACTCTGTCTTTTTTCTATATGGCACTAGAATATCTTCATGTTGTTTAGACGTGGTTTCTGCCAGCTGGAACATATGTCACAGCAAGACATTAAACACAGAGTTGGGTGTTGAAATCACATCACTGTGCACTCTCTAATATGTGTTATTTACCCTTCTAATTGTGGTTGCTACTGTTTGCATGAGAGGGTGTCCTGTGGATTTGTCTCTTCCTTTTGTGCTTCCTGCTCATCACCAACACTGGAGTAAGAAATGCTCCCACTCACAGAGAGGTAACTTTTGGAGCTGAGGATAAAGATATTTTTATTGTGTCCTAATGGTGGAGTTCAATTTCTACTTCTGAGAACAAAGACTCTGCTCATCATAGTGAAGTACCAACAGTAACAAGGTTAATGTGAACTTCTAGATGTGCCCTCTAAATTTCATGAAACACAAATTCTCTCTCTCTACTAAGTGTGCAGTCAAATAACTTATAAATTCTCTGCAGAAAAGAACCAAATTAGATATGAAATGGTTTGTGGGTTCTTGTGTTTCAAAAGTTCTCTTTTTCTCCAAATTTTGCTTTCAACTGAAATAGAAAAATTGTGCAAACCAATTTAAGATGAAGGGAGCTGAACTGAAAATCCTCTTAGAATATTTGTACCATTTTTCATTTTAATATGAAAGAAAAAATGGAGCATTTCCTATGTGCCCAATATAGACCATGTACAGAATAGGAAAATTCGAATAGCAATCAGATTACTTCTAGATAATATTGACTTGGATAGTAAAATATAATATTCCAACCTCATTAGGCACAAAAGGAAATAAAGCAGACTGAGCGTGACCTACTGTATTAACTTTCTTTCCAGACAGAAAGGGGAGGGAAAGGAAATGCAAACAGAAGATGAAAACCACAACTTGTTCTGTTGGGTTAACACTGGCTTCACACCAGTGGTGTCCCTTCTACAATGAGGTTTCCAACCAGCCCTTAGGACAGATGTCAGGATACCTCAGAAAAGGACATAATGTTGCTGACATGGTCAGAAACTACCCAAGAGAAATTAAACACGCAACAAAAAAGAGAGTAGGGTTCAGCATGAGGTGGCATTACTTTCATTCCATCAACAGATTTTTGAAATATGTGTGGTGTTTATCTCGAAGATAGACAGGAAATGTTTTAAGATTTTGTAATGGTTGTCATATGACAAAGATGTTTTCCCTCCTCTAGGTCACTCCTACAGGGTGAGTGGGTGCACTTCCAGGTGCACTTGATTAACATGAATACAGAATCTACTGGAACACTTGCAGAAAAGTCCAGGTTGGGAGATTACCAGATTCAAACACAGGAATGCAAACACACGACATTCCCCCCAAAAAAACCCCAGAAGGCAGGAAAGGAGCCCTGGGAATAACATGTAAAGTATATATGGTTTATTCTTGCAGATAAAAATACTTGCATGATTCACTGTGTTAGAACTGTACTGACCTATATTTCTACAAATAAAAAGCCAGATGGGTGAGTCAGGATCAGATTTCCAGATCTGAATTATTGTCAGTTACAAATAAGGAAGTTTAGCAAATAAGCTCAGTCCAGAAGTCATTTTCATTACTTCTGCTTTGGATTAGGCACACCAAAACCAAGGCTGTTTGATTCCCAGGGAGAAACAAACACAGATTTTCATCCCATTTCATGGTACAATGCTCAAAATTTAACATGAATTTAAACTCACAATAATACAGAAAACACAGCAGTGCAGAAAAGCAATTATTAAAATCTTTTTACTTATCACCAAGAGACTCACCTAATACTGAGATTTGAATGTCAGCTCTTTTCTTATTACATGTATTTGGTTTCCCCATTAAAAAAATACATATATACAAACACTAAACAAGTCCACTTCTTTTCTAAATACATTATTTCCACAAAAAAATTAAAAAAATAAAACTAGAGGAAAGCTGTTTTACAGCATGATGTATCCTTACCAGCAGACTCAGCAAAGAGATCCTTTACTTCTTTTTTTTTTTGAGAAATTTGGCATTTTTTTTGGATTCAAATACATTTGGAAAACGAGAGAAGGGCTAGGCAAAGCAGAATTATAATAAAAATGGCACAAGCTGGTAACTGGCATCACAAATATTTTTTTTCAGGAATTGAATTTAAGGTCAGTTGCAGTATTTCCAATGCTTGCCTCTCTCTTTTCTTGAGGTATTTTAAAACTGAAAATGAGGCCTAATAGATTGACAAGGTGTATGCACTAAATAATTATTAAATGAATTCAACTGTTAAGTTTCCATCTTTCACAAAATATTATGCACTGCCATCTCCATACAGACTTGGATCTAGGCCTCAAAATGTCCTTGGCTCCAGAATGGCTCCCAATAAAGCCTGGAGCCAAAGAAGGCATTTTCTTGGCATTAGGTGGGACTGTCCCTGCCCATCCAGAGAATGGGATAATAAACAGCACTCAGTTTACAGCTTTATACCATAAATGCATTAACTATTTACTCAATCCTTTGCAAAAGGAAAAGGGTCTGATAGAAGAGGTAGAGAAGCCAGGTGGCTCTTAGAGAAAGAGAGGACATGGATGAAAACAGGCAGTGAATCTCATTTCTCCTTAAAATACTGAGATAATTCTATTCTATTGATATATAGAGCTGATAACTGCTGTCCTTTAGTTGGAGACACAAAAAGTGAACTGGAGTTCTGGCAAAATAAAGATGTGTTATTCCTCCAGCTTAATTTATCCACATAGTCCTGCACTAAGCATCACCACAAATGTTTTCTACCTCTTTACAAATAAACAGAAAGCCTCCAGCTTCCTCAGTGGATTCATTTTTTTGTTGAGAAAGATATCAGTGCACTGGCTTTTGTCTTATAAGGGAGTTTCAAACAATTAGCTTTTACCTAGGCCTTCATGTAAAATGAAGACCAGAAAAACAAAAATCTTAGTCAAAAAGCCTGATTATATTAAAAATCTGCAGGGTGGTTCTGCACCCAGTGAGTGAGGCACTGGATCAGTGGTACTGTTAGTGCTGTTTATAAACAGCAAAGCTCTGTATACATTTCCTGTTATAAAAATTTTAAACAGTCTGGAAGTATTTTCTGCAGGATTAAAAAAAAAAAAAAAGGCAAGAAACAAAGGCAAAAATGTAACACTTTAAAGCATACCCAGCTTGGACTATTTCTGTAGTATTACCTCACTGCTGGGAAACCACTGTACTGTGGCCATTTACTGGAAAACTAAATGCATAGGATATGGGAGACATAAAAATTTAATAAACTCCAGGTAAAAGCAAGGAACTATGCTAAAATCAAGTTCTAAAGGATTTCAATTAAAGCCAACTAATTCATATGCAGAAACCAAAACTGGTCTTGAGAATTTTCACTGTCTTGTCATGGTTACAGGCAGGTGAAAGGCTTCCAAGAGCTATCACTTACATTTATTTGACTTGCTCAATCTTTCATTTGATGTCATTAACAGATGGTTAACCTCAAATGTATTTAAGGCCAATTTTACAGCTTAGAGTAAATCCAGTGCTCCAACGGCGTTTATTTGTTTCAAAGCCCAAACTCTGGGAGAAGGAACAGTTCCAGGGAATATTAAAATCAGTGACATTCTTCTGCTGACTGAAGACAAGGTTCACTCAAGCTACCCAATTTCAGGTGATGCAATTTAACTCCTGTGCTTTGGAGAACCAGTGACTGGGATCCCTGGTAGGTCCTCAGCTCCTTTCCTTAAAGAACAGGGCAGTTCCAAAATGGAGTTTAACAGGAAGGCTGGATGCACACAAATGGCTAAATATTGAAATTATAAATGACAGCTGAGTCATGAAATGCAGCACAGCACAAGGAGGCCTCTCCTGACATCAAAAATCACCAATTCTCTGCAGATTAAGCTTCAAACCTCTCTTCTCTTTACCACAAACCTCATCTGATCTTGTTTGTTCCAGATAATGTTTTCATGCAAATATATGTTCCTCAGGAATAGATATTAAAATTTGTCTCTGGAGCCAAATATTTCTCATATAACTTCAGCCCTGTCCTTCTTCTGATCAGCATTTGAAAGAGTGCTTAATGCCATGTCTGCTGTCAGATTATTGCTGTCAGCTCACATTTAATTAACAAGTAAATAAAGGATGTAAGCAGCTGCCTGAACCTCTGTTAGCTGCAAGAGCTTCCTGAGCAATGGTTTCAGCTGGGCGATGACACGGAACCAGCAGTGCCATTTCAGTGGTGTGAGCAGAGCGCGACGGAGCAGTTCTGACGAGCCCTAAAGGAGCCTGCTGCTGGGAGACACTCGCAGAGACACAAGTGGCTGTGTCCTATTTATTTATACCAATGTGTTTTGAAATTGAATATTTGAAATAAAGGATGACACTGAAAATCTAGGGATAAACAGGTGACGAGTGCAATTTTATAAACCCAAAATACTTCTGAAAATTCAGTGGGTGTTCTTCTGTTTTAGGGCTGAACAGGCTCGTCCCTCTCAGATCAGTGGTTTCCCACAGATCTGTAGCTTTTTGTACTGCACACTCTTTTTAGTCTGTAAAAGCTGGCATTGCCTGTGGATGTGCCTATTATGTGGCAACTCAAATTATTGTTTAATATTAATTTTTATTTTGTTTCTTTTAGCAGGTTTGTAGCCAGGTAAGAGTTCACAAACAGAAGGGAGCTCCTCTCAATCCACATCCTTAGCCACCTGAATGGCTTCTTTCAATTCCTTCAGTCCCATGAGAGTATTCCAAGTACTTTTTTTTTATTTTTTAGCTTTCATTTCCTCCCACTTCTCTTCCACTTACACAGAAGACTATTTTTTCCCCACTGAAAATGTCAACATTTATTGCTTTGTTGTGCCAGCCCTGAAGAAACCAAAATTGACCCAAGGTGTCAAATCTGCTCTCTTCCTTTTCCTGCTCTCCCTCCCTTTCCCATAAATTAAAGCAAGGTTAAATAAAAACCTTGCTGTGAGTCCTAGAACAGGTAGATCTCTGTCAACATTTTCTTATGCCTTCTCACCCAAGGTTTGAATACATACTGGAAAAGTTTATTAAAAATTTATTTCTCTTTTCATCAATTTTACCAATTAACTTTTAGTGTAATTACTATTATTACACATTATGTGTGTAGACTCTTCACCTGGGAAAGGATGAAAAAAATTGCATGGAAGAAAGCAAAAGGGAAAGGAGCACTTGTGAAGGTTCAAGTTGCAAGGTGCCAGTGGATGTACCTGAACAATTTTCCCAGTTTTGGGTTAAGACCAAGTGAATAGAATTTCTGTTTGCCTCCACTGATCAAATAGCTGAATAGTACAGATATTACAGCCTTGATTTTGCTTTCCTTCTACAACCTCCACCTATGCTGATATCTGTGTCATAATAACATCCAAGTAGCAAGGATATGAACACCATAGATATTGATTGTATTAGTAACTGGATAAAAATGGAAGACTGAGGATTTAGTTCCTCTTATTAAGCAGGTATGTGCAATTTTTTATTCAGATCAGATCTTTATCATCTTCTCTGTTGTAATACCAAGAACACTCCAACATCTTTTGTTATAATTACTCCCTAACTACACATAGTTGTCATAGACATGAGGAAATCAGTGAAAGCCAAGAGATTACCTAAAGTTTTAAGACTGTGGTAAAGGATCTTTTTAAACCTAAACCAGGTGCTACTTCTCCTGAAAAATCTGTGGCCATATGAGTATTTCACATGAATATTACCACCTAAAAAGTAACCAGCTCCTTATACCATTCCACTGATGCTTCGATGTGCATCTTCTACACACCCTGACCTGCTGATGTCTGGAAAGGCCGTTCACTGATATCAGAATGTTCTTTACACACTGCAAAACACACAGGCTGTGTCATTCCTGAGATAGCTCAGCTCTTCACGTCTGTACTGCTATATTTCATTAGTTCAGGCTCCCAGTTCACTTTCAGCAAAGTGATTTGTGTGCAGTCTGCCCAACTCAGTTGTCAGCTACCAGCCAGGTACTGAGCAGGGATTCCCAGCAGAGCCCTGTAAAACTGCCCAGAGCGCTGCCTCTCCATAATAACTTCTTTTCAGAGCACTTGGGAAGGGAAGGCTCCCCCCCTGGTCAGCAAAGGTGTGTGGGTGTTTGGACTGGCAGTTCTCCCTGGGACAAAGACCTGCTGGCTGCAAAATGTGCTCTGAAAAGGGTGTTCAGAGCAGGAGGCCCCAGTGGGCTCTGCAGGGCAGGATTTCAGCTGGAACTGCTGGAAAACCGGGGCCATCAGGCCTGGGCTGTGATGTCAGATGGGTATCTGCCTCAATAAACCATCATTTTATCTTGTAGAAACTCCTCTCTTAGCTGAGATTGGCCTTCAACCCACAGCTGGATCCCACAGGAGCAGGTGCCACAGTGTGGGCCATCCATACACCTCTCCAAGGAAGCTGAGACTCACAAAATTCCCTGGTTGAAAGCCTGCAAAAACAAAACAAAGTTCTCTGACCTAGCCTAATCTTACTCTCATGCCATTTTATTTCAACACCCAGAAACCAAAGGAAGCTGTTGAGAAGAGAAATCCACTCAATGTCAGTAAATTTAACACCTTTTCTAACTGCCACCAAGAAGAACACTGAAAAATGCTCGTATTTTCAACTCCTGTATTTCAAGTTGCTCTATTCTTTAAGGCCATCTATCCACAAATGCCACGAAACAGAGGAACAGTTCTATTATTCCTTGGAAACCTATAATATCTATTTAATTCTCTTTTATTTGGCTCAAAATTTCTGTCCCCATGCCTCCATCATCCTGTAGGTTCACTATAAACTCATTCTTATTACCCATTTCAAAATACCCTTATCCTTGAAGTTCTATTCCCTTATATTTGGCAGCCTTTCAAGAGATTTGACAGTTATTTGACAATTGAAAGTTCAAGCTGACTGAAACTGTTGCAAAAAATACTTTTTAACTAGATTTTCTAGATTTGAGTATCTTGCTCTTTTCCTTTCTCCTGTTCTTTCATAATGACAAAGAAAAGGGAAGGGGGATAAAAAAGGGAAAATGAGGTAGAAATGAGAAAGGAGAAATATCTAGGACCTGGAAACAGTAATTTTTTCAGTAAATTAGTTGGGTTTTTTTAATGAGCTTCATGGCTATCTCAACCAACATAAAACTTTGACTCAACTCTCTTCATGATGCTAAACTTGAGAAGATTTACTGCAGCTGTCTCCTGGTGTGTTTGTACTGAGTGTGGAACGGAGAAGAGAAAAGAGGAAATGAATAATGAGACTTGCTGTCTCTGACGTGCCATCCCAACGCACCGGGATCTTCTCTGATGTTTTCTCAGTTTGTTTTCATAAAAATTCATAAGTTCTGCGTTTAAATTTGAGCGCTGGCTTGAATGAATCCCAAGACTCGCAGTGAAGCGTAGCTAAGACTGCCAAAATTTCATGCAGCTGTAAATCAAGACCGCTCAGGATTGCTGCTATCACCACCTAAAACAATAGACTGGCCAGGTTCTCTTAAAATGTGACAAGCGTGTCCCAAAATTCAGTGCCCAAGTAGAAAATCAGTAATACTCTAAAATTAAATGGAGTTTTGTCTAGACTTATTTTTCAGTTCTGATGAATGGAAGCAACTGCACAACAGGAAACCAAGCAGTGATGCTTGCTCCCTACTCAGCACATTTTGCCCATTTAAAAAATGCCCATTTATAACTTATCTTTACATTATTATACGAAATAATTTTACAACCAAATGAGGCTATGATAACCAACAGAAGTCAGAGGTGTTTTCAAAACCAGCATGGGCCCCACTAGTTGCTTATGGCTCTCTTTGTACACTAGGAGTTTCTCGTTTATTGTTTTACCTTACTCCCAAGTTGTAGAAACAGTAGGAAGGAAATTTGTAATTTGCTCTGCCTGCGTATTTGACATATGAAAAATACAATAAGAAGAAAAAAATATATAATAAAAGCAGAGAGTCTGCCCGTGTAAGTTGAGGTCACCACAATATTTCACAGAGTCTTCCTGCAACCACAAATAAGACATTGAGGAAATTCCATCAGCAGTAGTAAGAGAAACCATCAATTTTTTTTTCCCTTGCAAGAGAAAAATCAGAGTGTAATGGAATGACAGTTTATACCTTGCCACAATAGGGAAAGAAAGAAGAATGTAAGGTTTTCATTTTGCTCAATTTCTACATGATTTTGTGACGAACTAGCAAACTTCTAGAAAACTTCAATATATATCTATTATCTATATGAAAAACGTGATTTTTCATCCCCATCCCAAGGGAACAGGGAGTTTGATGTATATTTTATTTTAAAATATGAACACATATAATTGCTCCTCAGAAAGCTCCTAAAAATGCCCTTTACAAATGGACTTTATTGTGGTGATACATGGGCCAGTCGTATGTTGCTTGCAAGGATGAATTTTGTTCAGTCCATCTGTCAAAGAAAACTGATAAACATGGAGTGAAATCAGATTCTTACTGCAAGTGGGCAGGGTCAAAACTCTACATTGTTTGACAGGGAGGGCAGTTTCATTTATTCTCAATTGCTGCAAAACTTCTGAACAACCCAGGGCATGGATTGTGTCTAAACATGAACTACAGAGCCCAGGGATTTCTCCTCCAAAGGCATCATTCTCGTAGGTATTCCGAGAATGTGTCAGGCCATCAGGGTTCAGGACAAAACTGTAGTGGCTTCTCTTTAAAAAGAGAAGGCAGTCGAAGAAATTGTTATTGCTGTGGAGGAATTGATGCTGAAGGAATGGAAAAATGCTCCCGTTTGACCTGGAACAGAGAGTTCTTAGAGAGCATGGTCAGGAAGAGAGGCCCCGTGCTTCCAAAACACAGGCTCAGAAACCATTCTAAGCCATGCTTCAAGCTTTGAATCTTTAAGGAAGGTCTGATTAATTAATTTCTTTAATTAATTGCTAGGAAGCACAAAAATTCAGAGCGAGGCAGCTGCCATTTGCTACCTGTAGACCAAGTGATAAAACCACAGTGGAAAGATGAATTTTCACTGCATGTTAAGTGGGAATGAGAACTGTGAATAGTGGGGGAGGAGTTTTTCTGAAGAGGGAAGCCATCAGAAATTTCTGTCTGTGACAATGCCAGGCTGACTGTGATGACTGAGGAGAAGGAAGACTCAATAGTACTCATTAATTTTAATTGTTTTTAACAAATTCAATGGTACTTGTAGAGTCTCCCAGCACTGCTTTGTTTCCAACATGAATAATTAATATTACATTGCATTCAAATCAACATTTTATCATGTCCTCCTTCTGTGACTCTGCTGCTTCCTGATTCTCTCATGTAGATGAGGTTTTTCGAATTATCAATATCAGCTTTCTACTTCTCATTGATTATTAGCAATTCTCGCTGATTTAAAAATGGGTTTTATAAAATACTGATGCCTCTCCCAGTGCCTCCTCCTCAAAAATTGTATAAATTCTGTTGTTAAGAGGACACAAGAGATTAGATTTTGAAGTTGCTTTTTGTTGTTGTAGGTTAATTTAATTTATGACTTGGTTACATATCTACTTTTCTTAATAAGCATGTAGAATTTGGCTTTGCACAGAGAGGGCTGAATATAAAGTTCTATTTAGACACAATTTGGAATTCAAGCATTCCGCAAATATAAGAAAAAATGAATCTGTTTAAAAGCAAGGGAACTCAAATGCAAATTTCAAAGGGAATTACCACTGCTTATGTATCAGCTTTCAAAATTCAAATTGTAAATAAATAATTATCACTGTACCAAAAAAACCCCTTAGGATCCCACACAGATTGCTTTTGTTACTTTTCTGTGAAATTGTTACGATTATTGAGAAAAAACCCCTAAAATTATTATAAGTAAAGGATACAGAGGAATAATCATTGGGTAAGGGTCCATTAATGAAAATAAAGGAATTCAAGAACAACAGATTTAAACTCATAGATAAATTGGATTTTTTTTAGGGTTTAGGTGAGGATTCAGGAAAAAATAAAGACAACAAATATAGGCAGCTATAGATACAAAATTTCTATTTCCGAGTACATATAAATCCAGTTTTAACTTGCAGTTTGTGATCCCAGAGAGAACTGGACATACTCAATGGAAACTTCAAGTGAGAGCACCACACCCTTTCCCTATTGAAACCAGGCCAGGAAAAAAAAAAAGCTAAAACCTACTGAGTCTTCCTAGTGGGAAATCTACTTTATTCTAAAAAAAAAGAAATAAATGACCCTGATTTTGTCACAAAGTTGATGGTTTATAAACCATAATATTGCACATATTCTGCCACCCACAATTCCGTTTTCCACCAAAAAAAGGTAAATGTCATAGGAAGAAAGTAAACTAATAAATTTTTAGGAGTTTGGCACAAGTCCCAAATCTGACTCTTTGTTTTTAAAGCTGATGAATAGTTTAGGAGGGTTACAACCTCACAGAAGGAAAGATGCAGTGGAATGCCACTGGAGAAGGAAAATGTCTTGCTCCTTGGATTTTTGCCGTCTTAATACATATACAAGCCAAATAGAACACTCTGTTGGGGTTTGTATATATTATAAAACTTGTTGTATATAAAAATAAATTTTGTATAAATAACAAATAATTTGTGACTTAAAACTTTATGGTGCAAAGAGGTATTTTTTCAAGGTCCTGTTTTATAGCTCTTGGTACCTTGATGCAATTTTTAGGACTGGTCTAACAATCTCAGTTCTCCATATAAAATAATATATATATGACAATATACTCAGGGATTTTTGGTTTATTTTGTTTTCTCCAGATAGGTAGAGCTACAATTGTAAAAACTGTTGATAAAATTAATGCATTTCACTGGGTGCAAATTGATACATACCACTCCATTAACATTTCACTAGCACAATGAGAGGGAAACCTCATTATTAGTCTCTGGAAGGTGAAGCTTTTATGACCTGGCAGCATGAAAGGTACTTTGGACATGCAAAAACATGGCTAAAAATGCAGTTAAGGCAGACAAGGACACGACAAAAAAATGAACAAAACCTCAGTTGTTAGTTTGGGGTTTTTTTAGATGCAATACAAAGCCAAGTATCAAACCCCAAAGTTAACAAAGCAAACATTGTCTCCCAGTGTCAGCCTGTAATAAGGCCCCTAATATTTGGTGATGGATGCTGTGATTAACAAATATCAGAGTGGTGAGTCAGCACCTGCTTTCAAGATGCTTGGAGGGCAAAAATCAGGTTTCCCAGACACCAGCAAAGCATGGCAAATCACTGCCCTCAGTTCTGGCTTTCTTAATCTCTCACCTTTCTTCCTTTGGAATTTAATATTCTCAGTTCCCACAGAAAACAGCTTTTTTGTTTGGGTTTTTTTTGGAATGAGAAGGACAGTTAATCAATTAATGGCTTTAAAAGTAAACAAAACTCCTTTCACTTTTGGACTGCAAGTCAGCAAGTTGTAATTTGTAGATGCCGTAAGAAATAACATTATTTTAAAAATAATTCATTGGATCTTTTTTTTTAACTGTGGATATTTACCCTTTACGTTTCAAGTGCTAAGTCCTCTTATTTCCAGTAGTTTATATTGACCTTACAGACTATCTACAACCAAAGATTTTTCCTGTGGCCACTGGTTTTATCTTGTCTGCATATAGTTCTCTGAGCAAAAAACAAGCATTTTAATGCCATTTTGCCATATGTATTTATCATAACAATAATAATAAATAACCTATTATTTATTATAACAAAATGATCTAATTTTAAACGAAAATATATTCATTCTATTTCCAGTGGAATATAGTCCAACTACTGTTATGCAGACCAATGCAGTAACAAAAAAAAAAAAAAAAAAAGTATTAAAAATTACTAATTACTATCCATATTCTGCCTTTCATGTTTATTCTGAATGCAGAAATAATCTGAGGGTAGTTATATGCAACAGATGAAGGCTAAATAGAAGGTTCCGAGATTTCTTAAGGATTCTTATTTTTGACAGAAAAGATGGACAATATTTATATTAATGCAGACCAGCAGTCACATTCTTATCTCCAGCGTCATCCCACAAAATTGAAGATATATTTTACCTTTTTACACTGCAGAGAGGTGGAAGAAGGGAAAACCTTACTTAAACTGACTTTGAAAAGAGATGTCACTGTGCATGTCAGAGAGTAGAACGATGCTATTATAATTCAAATCTTTCCTAAAGATCAAATTATTCTGAGATAAAGTGTCCAAAAGTTGTATTAACAGAGGACAACAGAATGAATTATACTGCAAACTAACTGTTTTACAGAATTCTTTTCCAGCATCCCATCTATAACGATTAAGAACAAGAGCTTTTAAAAATTATACTTTCAAATGCTTTGTCTAGTCTGTATATTGGGATAAATTAGTGCAAATAGAAGAGATTTTAATCTTTTGCATTGCCTCATTAGTAAAAAGTATTTAGATAAAGTCACTGATTTTGGAATTTTAGAGATTTGTGGGTTTAAAAGTAGGTCATGTAAGACACAGAAAATGCCCTTCAGCAATTTGGACTCAACAGTGCCAGAGCTTTTCTTCTTTTAGTAAAAATAGCCTGAAATAATTCTACTTAATGATAGATTTATTTATTTCTAGCTTTTATTTGAAATCTGAAGGGATGGATGTCTGCTTCCCATCTGTATTTGGGAATAGTTTCATACAATCAGGATTTTCAGGGTGATCATTCATCCCGCTCAAAAGGGTGAAGTCAAAATTCAAAGAGGAAGTGAAAACACATGTCACAGGAATAAAAGAAAACCTCATAAAAACATCAGTTTGTTTTGATGAAAGGAAAATATCTAACACATTAAAGACTCTGTCTCCAAATGCGGTATTAAAAAAAACGCAGGCATAAGGAAGCTGAAAATAAAAGCTGCCACCTTAGGTTGGAAGAGTTGCAAGAATGGCTCCAATTTCTTCCATGCTGCTTCATACTCTTAGAAAATAGTCCAGATGAAGGCTTTTGGGCACTGAGGAAACGCTGGATCTCATAGAACTCTCCACAACACAGGAATTACCGTTGGAGCTTTGGAACTGACTTTAGTGGAGCCGGATTTCAGCCTTTATCCCATACTTTTCTGGAGCAGAATGGAAAAATGACCCTGCCGCATTACACCAGCTGTGAGGCTTACACACAATTACCTATCATCCCTATTTATTTTTTTAAATCTGTTTACTAATATTCTAATAGAAGCACTGATGGGGGTGGATTCTCATGAAGATTTCAGCTGAGAAGCCTTCCTGCTTGTCTCTGACACAGCCATACTCACTTTGCAGTGAACTAGTTGAAAAATAAACTGACCCAGTCACTTTTTTTTCCTGGTCATATTTTAATGTATTAAATTAATTTTAATGTAATAATTTATTACTGGGATGGAAAGGGTGTGACCAGGATTTTTACACAAAATGGTGATGATTTGAGCATGAAAACACGAAGAAAGGACAAGATTCAAAAATTTATGTGATCTTGTTTTACCTTCCTTTTGAATATAAGGATGAGTTCTGTGATTTTTAATGTTGTTATGGTCAGAGAACTCTCTGTGCTTACCCAGCAAATGTCCCTTTCCTCCATCCACTTCTCTTTTAATATCCCCTTCTTTAAAAAGTCTCCTCTTGCTTCATTTAGCCTGTAGTAGTTCCCAAAGCACATTTTCCATTTTATTTCCATTTCCAATTTTATACATTTCTGCTTCTGCCTTTGCGTTGCTTGGACCCTGCTCATCACACGAGTTTGTCCAGCTTTTAACACCCAGGTTTGCTGAGCATAGCATCAATGAAGTTAAACAATAAATATTTACAGCAGCAGAACACACCATTTCTGATATTCAAATACATTGTAAGTGTCCATGCATATCCTTCTGCTTCCAAAGGAAAACTTTCTGGAATAATCATTTATATGTTAACTGTGTATCAGACACACAGTCAGACTTGAGTCAGGGTAGGCTGAAGATGTGTGCCTCAGTGACAATGTGCGATATTCTTCTATGTTAATTGTTAATAAATTTATTGAATTAAACTTACACCATTTCTTCAACTGTTTGTTGCAATCTCATCTGAATATTTGCTTTAAAGAGAATTTATACAAAATAATTCTAGTCTCATCTCTATATAGCAAGTCATGAATTCATCTTTCTTGTAATGGTTAGGAGCTCTTCTACAGATCTTCACAGAATCATCCATCTTGGAAAAGATCTCCAAGATCAAGTCCCACTTTGACCAATGCCCACCTTGTCCCCAGCCCAGAGCACTGAGTGCCATGTCCAGTCCTTCCTTTGACACCTCCAGGGATGGGGACTCCAAACCTTCCTGGGCAGCCGCTTGCAATGCTTAACCACCCTTGCAATAAAGAAATTCTTCCTGTTGTCCAACATTTCTAACTGGTTTCAGTTTTCAGAACAAATTATCCTAAATATTTCTGTCTTAAATTTATGAGCCTGTGAAGGTAATAAACAGCATAAACAGCACCATGTTCCAAATGTCATATATATATATACACACAACCATCTTGCAAGATTTTCATAGTGAAACTTTAGGAAGAGCTTCCATTACCTCTGAAATCTCGTAGATGACTCAGATGTGTTGCGTTGCATCCCTATCACCAAATCAGCTGTCACTTGAAGTTATGAAATCATTGCACCTGTACAGAATGTTTAAAATATACAACTTTAAAGTTTCTAAGTGTATTTCAATTGTAGATGTCAAACTTTCAGAATTTAGGTTGAACCTGATCATATTATCATTACAGGATTAAAAATAACTAAATTGAACACTCTAATTTCTTATCAGGAGGCAGCTTACAGGGTACCTTAGGAAATGTATATTGCCAAAGCAGATTACCTTGGCCCTAATCTCAGCCACATATTCTTCAGCCCTGCCTTGAATTTTATTTTAAATTATGATTAATGTGTGTGGATTAAAATTATGCCTTGCAATGCAAGTGTAGGCCTCCCATGGAGTTCCAGGGAATCTGTGTGCTTATGTCAGAGAACAGAAATTGGCTCAATATATTTAATAAAAATCATCTCTTCTGCCCTCTGCCTGCAGGCAGATTCCCATTTGTAATCTTAGGCTCACTCATGATTAATAATGCACATGTGTTAGAAATGAAAATTCTCTTTCTCCCTATCATGTCCCTGTACCCATTAATAAACATGCTTGTAATTAAAATCTCGTCCCTTTGCCTTCTCCTTGCCAGTGGCAGATTATTGACACTGATCTCACTTTTATGAGCCATGACAAATGGATCTGAGGTTAAGATCATCTTTCTCCAGCTTGAGAAGTCCTTTGCCACCCGGTTTTCATCTTGGCTTCTTGCAAATATTTTGGCAGCAGCAGTGACTCCTCTGCAGTGCATCTCTCAGCCTGATTGCCACTTGTCTGAGCTGATTTTAACAGGCTGCTAGAGAGCACAACCAAACCAGGCTGCTCAGGAGGTCAAGAGTCCAGCTGCCACGTGCATCTTGAGCCCTCACACTAAGCAAGAGCAAATCAACCAGGGTAACGGGAAAACTGGGGGAAAAAAATGGGTAGGATCATGATTTTCATGCCAATCTATGTACTAGTAATTGAAAATTGATGTCATGAGCTCATGGCTTTGCAGCTGAAGGACAGTTATCCTTGAGACATTCCCTTCTTCCTAGACATTTGTAACAGGTAAAATGCTGTCATTGTTTCGTGCAGAATCCTTGAATTTGCAAATATTACTCCCAAAGGTCTGTATTGAAAAAAGAAGACAGATGGCTACCATCATAAAAATACAGAAAATGGCACTATTTGGTTTTTGATTACCCAGACACAAATGACAGTTGTACTTTGGCCTTACTTCTGGAGAGAATCACAAACCAGGATGGTTTTTATGATTCTCCTGAGGCCCCTTGAGTTGCACAAATTTAAAACAAGGGCTTTGTAGGCACAGGGCCCTCCACGGGTGTGAGAAGGAGGAATGCTGATTAATGGAACCCAGGGACCAATAAACAACTCTTCAATTTAACACAGCCAAGTAAATGAAGACAGTACACATAAATCAATAACATTTCCATTTCATCTCCCCCCAGAAATGCTCAACAGCCAATTTTTTATCAGTGAGTAAAAGTGGAGGTGGGAGGCTCTAATGTAATTCAGTTGCAGAAGCCCTCAAGAAGTACATTCCAGGGCATTTAAAGAAAAAAAAAGCCTTGTGTCAACACTCAGATCGTGCTGATACTCGGCTGTGCTACTTTTGAGTTGCAACAGAAGTTCCCAAGGCCTCTTGTTTGTCTCTAAAGCGTCTGGAGATCAGGCAGTAACTTGGATTAGTTTGAAATCACATCACAGATGCTACAGCAGAGATGGTATTTATAAATGGAAACATTCGTAAGAGGGAAACATTTATAAAGGTTACAAAAGTGACAGCGCTGTCTTACTATGGCATGGAAAAAACAAACCAAGCTGAAAGCCACAAACCAAAGCAAACAACCAAACAAAAACATGACACAGACACACGTGAACAGACAAAAAAAAGAAGGAAGAGGATCGCTGAACAGAATAGCAAATTGCACTTGAAACAGGGAACAGATCCATGGGCTTTAGGAAGCAGGAAGTTTCAAAGACATGAGAGTGTTCAATAATCATCTTTTAGACGTTTCTCAAAGGCAGAATAGAATCCTCCTTGAGGAAGATTATGAAGCGTGAGACAGAGAGAGAAAGAGGTGCATTTATTTTGGAAGCGTGGGCTGTCTCCATAGGCCTCCTCGGATCTGAGAGGCATCAGCCTTGGAGAAATGGTTTGCTATTTATTGTTCCTCACACACCATTTTTTGAATGACTTACAGAATCATAGAACCAGATTAGAAAAATCACAGAATTAGGTTGGGAAAGGCCTCTAGGATCAAATCCAACGCTATGCTTTGTTATAAAGAGAATTTTGACCTCTGACCAGCAGTCTTCCACTCTCTTGGGGAAGAGATTTGTAGGATGTGAGCACATGGAATAGGAAACTGGAATTCCAGCTGGGACTGGAAGTTAAGACCCAGCTTAAAAGTTGGAGAATTACACAAGTCAGGTAATCACTTCTGGTCTGGGACGTGATAATGAGGAACACAAATATTCACAGGTGCATTTTGCCCACAGAAAACAGTCCTATATAAACCTCCTTGTGAAAAAAAACCCCAACATTTATAGAAGCTATAAGGGATTGATCACCCTTCTAGGTTATTTGAAGTCCAGTTATAAATTCTATAGTAGAGACGCATGATTCTGTATAAACTTTTTATTTGTAGGAGGACTTAAAGAATATAGAGATTTTCAGAACCCTTGTAATATAGGATTCTGCAAACCCATCTGTCACCCCAACTACCCAATACGGGTGGACTTTAAAAAGAAACTCTAAGAATTGAGTTCACAAAAACGGCATTCATGGGCGTTTCGGAGGTCTCAGAGGAATTTACTGTAGTTCAGATTTGGCCTGGTATAGCAAGGACAGAATGTTTAGAAGAGTTCCTGCTGGCTGTCACATACCATAGTACTGTTCTCAGCTGAAAGCTGCAACCATTTAAATGCATTTTGGGTGCTTGAACTTGTAAAAATTCCCAATATCCATAATACTGATAATGTAAAGTAACAAGGAAAATTACTTCCTTAAAAAAGAAAACCTATTATATAATCAAGTACTTTTTTTTTTCTTAAGAAGAAAGTTACTTTTATGTTCTATTTAATAACAATATTAAACATTCCAGTCATGTTTAGTGCAGAAACTAAAGATGACAAGCCCTATTTACTATGCAAGCAGCACAATCTCCAAGGAAAGTCTTCTCATATTAAATGCAATATTTGGTTCCAGTTCCAGGAAGCTGAAATTTTATTATTGCATTCCTTAAAAACAACATGAGCCTTGTAACAATTATTAATAATTATAATCAAGGTCAAGATAGGTGACATTTCCCATGACCTGCCCTGAAAACTTTGGGTTTTCTCTCGTATGCTTGCCCTGGACTTCACATTTGTCAGACCATGCTTCAAGTTTTAATAACTTAGGAGTTTTTTGGGGGGACGATGTGAGTTTGTTATTTTGTTTTCTTGGTTTTTAAAGGTATATTTTGCCACTGTGCTCTCCTGGGGAAAGTACAATATTTAAGGTGTGGGAAATACACACCCATCATATGTGGTGGGCTATCAAACAAATATTTAACAAAATCGTATCGGTTTTATTACCTCAAAGCAAATCTCTTGATCAGGTCTCAAACCATCAGCAATTAGCAGTATTAGTTTGTCCATCTAATTGTAGCAAAGGAGTTCCTGATGAGAAGCCTCTACTTTTAAAAAAATTGTAAATGCAAACTTAGAGGATATTTGAAGCTTTGGGAATGTCTGTTTAATTTCAAGAGACCTGGGGGGTCTATTATAACCTGTCCTTTAGCAGCCCCTCACCATTACCTTAAGGAGGCACCTTCTGGAAATGAAATTAAGGACAAAAATAATCACTGGTGGTTTCTGTAAACTGTTGGTTGCAGCTGCAGCAACCTAACACATATAGTCATTTACTTCCTGCAGCAAATTCTCTTTATATTCAACACTCACATCTGCAAGGTTATTCCTCTTGTTCTACTGCAAAGTGCTCTGATTTGGATTCTCTTTATTGGGGAACTTCTTAGTGTCTTAGGAGAAGGGTTCTTGTTTAAAGTCCTAATAAAAAGCCACTTCCTAATCACCACACTCACCTGCTTTCCATAAGACTAACACCCAAAATCTTGCTTTTGAATTTAGTTCCACTTCTAGATACGAGCAGAAAGAATTATTATTCCTTACACACTGGGAAATAAATTTTAAGGGAAAAAAATAACCGGAAGGAGATGTGGAGGATGAAGAAGCACAGTGTCAAGGTGTGTGTAGATCCAAGGGAAAACAATTTCCAACATTTGGCCACTTGCTCTTAAATAATAAAAAATAAATAAAAGTTACATTGTCAAAACCAATAATGTAGCAAACAAAGGACATTATTTAGTTGTTGATTAAACTATTTCCTAAACAGTTCACACATCCTAATTCTCTGCAGGTTTTTAATGCACAGTGCACGTTGCTGTTGATGCATTTCAGGATGATGACATCATAAAATTCTTGTCATTCAAACTTCAATTTAGTAAATACAGACTTTTCTCAGTACTTGGGAATATCCTGAAATGCAAATCTGAGCTCAAGCTTAAGCACCACTATGAGGTAACCCCCATCAGAAAAGGAACAGAACACAGAAGGAGAAAAATAAATATCACAGGAATGAAAAAGTTTTTGATGGTTTTTTTACACACTTCATACAAAGATATGGATGTGAGAGCTCTTGATTTTCCTTGCTTCTTCAGTGATCCTTTCGTGATCAGGTGCAAGATCAGAAGAGAATACCATGGAAGTGGAAGTTGGTGATACGATGTTATTCCATCGAAGATAACAAGTGTTTTCTCAGCTTATCGAAGTTTAGTGCATTGTGTCTTGAGTTAATGGAGCTCCCCGAGGTAACCAGAGAGAAAAGAATGGGATTTACGTGTGCCGAGTGTTTAATAGAGGACAAGAGGTGAAATCTAAAGTATATTCAGGAATTACTCTTCAGTTAATCCTCCCACAGAGACTCTCCAAACCACGAGCTGCTGGTTCACTTCCACCCTCCTCCCACCACAGCAGCCATCACCTTCTGTTAATTACAGTAGCATTGGGGTGTCCTGCCTTTTACATATATCTAAGAAAGCTGCACCAGCTCCAGGAGCTCAGCTGTTGGGCATGAATCAATTACAGCCATGGCTCTTGCACAGCTTCTGTTGGTGTATTTTTGTATCCATACATGTCTATATTTGTGTATTTATATATTTATATATGCAAGACTTGTTACGTATGAGAGGGAGAAGAGAAAAGGCTGAGAAATAGTTTTATTTGAAGGGATCAGGAAGGCATTTTAGTGAACAGGTTAAAAAGAAACTTGAGAAAAAATAAGGATCAAAGATTTCTTCCACTGCTGTAAACACTACTTACACACTAATTCAAAAGACACAGTTCTCATTAGTCCAAGGAAAACATAAGATAAAAAAGAAAGAAAAAAAAATAACACAAAGCACAGAAGTGATTTTAACCAGTGACACCAAGTATGCACTGAGTCAGTACAATCCTAACATGAGTGAAAATGTTGCAAGTGGCTGCTGTTGACACTAAATTTTCCTGCTGCTGCTGGTTTATCTCTCCATGCTTGATGATGCAAAGGCTTTCCGAGTGCAAAACACTTTAAAATACTTTTATACAGCCACATTTATATTAAAACTTCTGAGGGTACCTAAAAAGTTGTATCCCAAATCTTATTTTTCCCAGTTAATTTTGTGCTTATTTAACATGTTTCAATTTAAACCCTGAAAGAGAACAGATCAGATCTACACTGAGCAGATTCCCATTTATTCTTATCTAGAGAGCACACCTGGAATATATCACTCACTGCTGCCTTTTCTGCTGCTGTGCAGGGCACTTAGATAACAAAGCCACAGCGGGACAATCAGCTAAGATACAAACTTGAGTGCAACTTTTAATTCAACTTTGAAGAGAGACCATTGCTGGGAAGCATTAAAACCCTACGAGAAACAAAATCAAAAAGAAGCTCAATGCTACACATAGGGACTGTTTTTTTCCAAGTCCTCTGAATAATTTTCTTAATACTTTTAAAAGCTGTGTGGTACTCCACAATAGAAGAGGAATTATGTTACAGTTTCAGATGAGGTGTGCTGAAAGACCCAGGGCTGATGCAGTTTGCAGCCTTGGAGTTTGCCTTCTTATTTCAAACCTCTGTGCCAGCCTCAGGCTCCGTGACTGAGGGAAAAGCAGGAGTGTTCCCCGTGTACGTGACCCCGTTTACGTGCAGCCCTCCAGGATCTGCAGCAGGCACTGGAAAAGTGCTCAATCTCCACCAAACCCAGGGAGAGATTCCAGTGGCCAGATAGCAGCTCTGTTTATCAGGCTGTAAACAAAATTCACTGATAAAATTGGCCTTTTCTTCTTTTCAATAAATCTCCCCTCTGGATTTTTTTCTTTTTCCTAACAACTGTCACAATGCTGATGAAAAACAATCTCTTTGCCTTTTTGAACCTGGTGTCTCTTATGACAGCAATCTTTTATAAATCCAAAGAAAGCAGAAGAGCAGTGCTTTAAGGCAATGGCTTGGTGGTTTTTTAGGGTTTTTTTAAAGTAAAACCCAGTAATTCCAGTTGAAATAAGCAACGAAAAACTGTTGCACTTAATAGCTGAAACAGTTGGCTTATAAATAGGTTTGGAAGCAGTGTGAATTATTTCAGGGAAGTTAAGTGGACTGCACCCAGCTGCAAGTTTAATATCCAAAATAATACTGCTGATACTGGATTTTTAGAATCCCTTACTTAGTCTGTAAAAGGACGACATCAGCTCAAGACTTACTGGGATTTCTGGATGTTGAAGGGTAGTTTATTGACAATTTTCAAACTAGACTGAGATAGAGAATATTTAAGTGCATACAGCAGAAGGCATGACTAACCAAATCCTGCTTGCTGATGTTGGAAATGTGGGGTTTTTTCTTGACAACATTTAAAAAGTTGGATTCACCGCTCCCAATTCCATTCCGCACAAAACCCACTTTCAACAGAACAAATAATCAAGCAAAAACAAAGCAAATCTGGAACTGTGAGGGCCGCTTGTAACACTCATAATTCTTTTTTTTTCTTTCTATTACAGTTTCACCTGTCCTTTCTGTCTCTCCCATTCCATTCTCTTATAAACAATACTCAAAAAAAGGCTGATTTAATGCTTCTTTAACATAGTGAAACCCAGGGAAATGCAGATACCCCTAGAGAGCTACTCAATGAGCACTGAAATGCAGTGGGGAGGGTAGAAAGGAGACTTAATTGTTATTTTTATTTGAATTCCATTCCCAGCTAACAGAGAGAATCTAATGAGCTCACACCAGGCGTCCTCCCACTGCAGATTAATCTCTATTATGGAGCACAGCCCATAATGGGGCATAATTGTTGCCCATCACATCCAAATTCTTTTTCCAATATAGAACCTCTCTGGATGTTTCAGAAAAAGGAAGACAAAAGTGAGCAATCACAGAAACGCCTCAGGACATTACCAGAAAATACTTAATGGCGGATAAATATACCTTATGCACCAGCCAAAATTTTCACAGCAAACTCCATTCTCTGTAGTATTTTTCGGTTGTGGAAAATGGTCCCTTCAGAGAAATATTGGAGAGGATAGAAAATAATGTTAAATATGTTTTATTTCCCCTTAATGTGGCTGGAATAACTCTCCATATGCAGCATTCTGTCTCCATCAACGTGTATTTTATGCCCACACAAATAGATTTTATTAAGGGTTTGTCAGCCCATTCTCCTAAAGACATTCCCAGGAGATAACAGGGGAACACGCAGAGATAAGGGTGTGACCAGATGTTACATCAGAAAATTCTGGTGGTAAAAACCAGTAGTAAACACAGTGTTGTTGGACTCTTCAACTTGAGCGATGCAAATGTGTAAATATTTCACCATGACCATTGACTTTGGTGAATAGCTGGTGAAAAAATAATTGTATATAGAACAAAAAATTCACAGGAATCTAGAGAACCACATTTCCACTGAGACTGCAATGGTTTGGGTAGAGCTGATGACATCAGCCACAGCCAAAGACACTTTCAAGCAAGTGGTTGGGTCTACTTTAGTAACTTAAGTATTTACAGATTAAGCGGTTTCTTTTGGTTTCAAAAAGCAATATTTCAAAAAGCAGTATCTCAAAAAGGACATTAATAAACAGTAATTAACACTGAAAGCATGAGCACCACCTACCACAGGATCATTAGGTAGAAAAAGACCTCCAAGATCATTTGAACAAACACCACCACATACACTAAACCAGAGCACTGAGTGCTACATCCAGTGGTTTCTTACACGCCTCCAGGGATGTGACTCCACCACTTCCCTGGGCAGCCCCTTCTGATGCTTAAGCACCCTTTCAGTGAAGAAAATCTCCCTCACGTCCAATCTCAACCTCCCCTAGTGCAGCTTGAGGGTATTTTGTGGTCAAAGTTTGCATTCACAGATATCAGAAGAGACTTAACAGAACATGGAAACCAGATGACAGAGACAATTCTGAATTTGACAGTTAACTTATCTATTGTTTTATCAAGTGTTTTTAACTAGTGTTTTACAGGTAGATTTACTTGGCCAACCTATTTTTTTCCATACAAAATTCTAAATTCTCATCGCTCAGCATTGCACAATTTTCAACAGTATTTTGCCATTGTAACTATTTAGAACATCCTAACCCTTGGGACAGGCTCTAGAATCTGTTTCCTTTAATAAGGAAATAAGTGCTATCAAGGACTCAGAGATCTCTTCTGAGTTCACTGGTTTATTTTCTGAAACTTCCTTCTGGTAACTTTTGTCTCATTGTATCAGAGGGCTACGATAAATCCCAGCCTTTGCCTTACTTATGGAAAAAGGTAATGAATTCTGTTTGGAGTAATGGATCTTCATGATTTGCTTCAAATATAACAGAGTAACTTTGTTTTCCTGCTGTTTCATTAACCTTGAACAATGGGGAAAAATGGCTCAGAAACATACATTTCATTGGGAGGTGTGGTGGTCACTGGGAGGAAAAATGAAAGCACAGAAGTATTTCCAGTTCTGTAAATCAGCCTGACACAAGCAGATGGAACCATGTCCTCCCTCTGATAAAACTATTATCTCCATGGTCAGGGCATTTCAGGACAGCTGCTGGAACATCTGATGAGGTGTTTACAAGGAAAATTAGAGGCACCTTGCGTTGCTGTGCTGGCCCTGAGCACTTACCCAGATCTAGGAGAATTTATCTAGCAGGAATTTGTCCATGAGTGACAAAAGGGGAAACTCTGATCTCATCTCATGGTAGGAGGTTCAGGAGATATCCAGAATAAAAGCTCAAATAATGATGATATTCTTTGTTCATGGAATTCTTTGTGAACCCCTCTGAAATAATGGACAAGAGAGTTGACACAGATCTTTGGAAAGCATCAGTCTCAGAAACCAAATTTAGAACTCATGTTTCCTGCTAAGTAAAGTGATCAACACCCTTGTTATGGGGGAGAGGGGCAGAGGATAACTTGAAAAAACCTTAAAAAAATTAAAACGAAGCTCCCTTTGAAGGAGATAATTCTGTAACTATGCTTGGTCAAGAAGAAAACAATAATTTTGAATTTTGAAAATCGCCTAGGAGAATTCAGCCACTAAAACATTTTCTTTTTTTACTGCCTAAACCACTGGTTTTCCTTTGATGCCACTGAAATGAGAAAGAAGTGGGCTAGGTAGAGCCATTCAGTATCTTAACTTCGTATATCAGGCCAGGAAATGCAAGAGTCTGAAGTGAAACTAATTAATTTTGCTCTCTCGACTTCCCTTTCCATTGCAAGACTAGTCTTTTCAATGGGTGCCAACTGGACTTAGATACCCTGGAAAAGATTTGACCCAAAAATCAAATTCAGTTCCCAAAGAATATTAAAATTGTCAGAAACCAGAATAGAATCCACTTTAAAAGGCTCGTGCAGTTCAGAACAACTTCTTTTCTTCTTTTGTGTCTTCTGAGTGATTCATAATTTAAATAGAGAAGAGAACAGAAGCCTGGAGCATGCAGATTTTCTAGATGCAAACCAGAACCTACTTGCATTTCTGTACTGTAAGGTCAGCCCCCAACAGTGCACATAAAGATTCATTAATGAATTAAGAATGAATTAAGAATGAATTAAGATAGCTGAATCTTTTTAAGTAGGAAATGTGTCACAGGTTTTAGAAGCCTTAAAAGTAAGAAAAATTCCTGAGGCTGAAAGAGTTAATGGGATTTGCCAGCCCATCACTGTAAAAAGTGTATTCCTGTGGAGGAAGTCAGAGGTGGAGCGCTCCTGCCCTTGGATATCACTGAGTGACTCCACCTCAGGAAGCTTTATCTGGGCTGCTTTGGGCCATCCCACTTCCGACTGCTGCTTCCTCTGCAGCCTCCCATCCTTTCCCTGCTGTTTTATGTGGAACTCAGCAGCTCTGGCATTTTCTGTGTTTAACTCTCCCTCCAGGGACCAGTAGTGAGCGAAATAAACACTGTGCTCTTGTTTGCAGCGCACAGGCAAGCCAGGGGAAAGGCTCCAGTCCTGGCATCCTTCAGGGAGGCTGCTCCGTGCCAAGCTGGGAGCACAAAGACACTCCAGCAAATACAGCTTTGGTAGTGCCTGAAACTTCCCTCATTTTGGGAGAGTCTCTGGCTATTAGAACTCTGCTACCCTGCACAAAGGAGCATCTCTCCAGCTTTACCCCTGCAATTACTTTGTCTGCAGTTTGCCAGCAGGTTTTAAGGTGAAAAAAAATGGCCTGAAGGAGGGCTTTGGCAGCTGGATGCAAACTGGAGCAGGCCTGAGCCTACACCAAAGTAGCCAGGGGTGGAGGATGCCAGGATGCTAGAGGTAGTGTTCCGTTTTTCTCCTCCCACCTCACATTTTGTGCCATATGGAATCTGACTGGATCTACCCAAACAGTTTAATCAACTGGTTGCAACCCCCTGCTCCTTAGACAAATTCCAACAAACCTCCACATGATATTAAAACAGGTTTGGTTTTATACCAGTACTGCCAACTCCTCACTTCACTTGTGATACGGCACAAACACCAACTACAAACCTGAGCATCGGCGCAGAAAGGTCACGGGTGTGCTTTTTTTATTTGAGTCATACCCTTCTACAAGTGGCCTCTAGGACAAAGACGTATTTTTAATAAAAATAGTCTGTGTTATGGAATGCACTTAAACATGGAAACACTCTTTTTCATTGTATAGTGCCAGTTACTCTGATGCTTTTTGCTGCTTGGGTTACATCGACTAAAACCTTGTGAAAATAAAGTAATTTCTGAAGCTAATGCAATTCTCTGCAGCAATAAAGTCATTGTTTTCATGCTGCACTCACAAATCATTTCCCTACACACTCCATGTTTCAAAGTGACATTTAGCTTATGCAAATGTTTTGTACTGTGCTATTTCTGAATTATGCTTCTGTGTTCACTGTGCTAAGAGGCTTTTATTTATATCTGCTGTGCTATCTCAAACTATACACTTAATGTGAGCAAATATCTCCAAGTTTTTAGAGTCTTTCAAACAGATCTTTATCTCGAGAAAATTAATTGGCAGTTCTTATTAAATCCCACTAAGATCTAATTGTACACTAAAGGGCCTTAATAATACATTTGCCCAGTCAGGCCTGCAGGGCAAGTGTAGATCAAAAAAAGTTGGTGGCCTGGGGATTCAACTCTAGGTCCAAGATGAGGGGGAAAAAGACCTGTATCTATTCCAAGTGACATCTTCCAAGTCCCTGGCAGATCAAATCTTAAAAAGCCATCTTGCTCTTCCACTTTGGTCTACTCCTAAGCATGTCATGGAAAACTTTCCCTGCACTGATAGATGTGAAAAACATCACTTCTTCAAATAATGCAGCACTAATGGTATGCGCAGCAAACTGAATATATCATGCCAAAGATGACAAAAAACCATAGGGATTTAGGTTTAGGCCTTTTTCTTTAGGCACAAAGACTCGCACTGTTTTAAGGAACTAAGCTTACCTTATTTCTGACTTAAATGATCCAGGTTTGAAATGTTATCATAAAACCTCTGTGTTAAAAAAGAAAAACTGTTCACACAGTGCTGTACCATTCCAAACAGGGCTTTCAAAAAGAAAATAAATTTATCTGAAAAAGTACAGAGAAGAAGGGAGGGGGAAGACTTTTTTTGCTGGGATCAGAGTCCACTTGCCTGCCTTTAAACAGCTTAACTTTGATCCAACCTCAAAACCCCAGTGCATTTGCTTTTCCAGTGTCTCTATTCCTCATCTTCAATCCTATTTGGCAGTCAGGGCAAGCTGCCAGCAAGAGAAGGAGAGCTCAGCACACTCTCACTGTTTGAACTTGAGAACTCAGACCTTCACCTCTCCGACTTTGACCTACTGGAAAAAAATCTACTGAATTTTGAGCTGAGCATTTGTAACAGGACCAGAAAAACAAACACACAGGCAGGAGGAGGAGACTCTTCTGCACAAAGGACACACAGGAATTTGATAACACAAGATAACAGAAATTAATGAGACAGAAAAAGCACTACACAGTGACACAACTTAGGCTTTGTCATGTGGAAGAAGAAGCTGCTATTTTGATGTGGGCTTGAAGAAAACAAAATATGAGTAGTTTTCCGCTGGCAGTAAGACTGAACTTGCGGAAACTTGCTCGCTGTGCATCTGGAAACTGAGCTTTTGTGCTCAATATGTATACTTAGAAACTGGGAAATCCTGTACATACCCTGGCAGCAATGTCATCTTTTCTCTGGTTCATGAATGTATCCATCCGAATCTGGACATGGTGACTGCAAAACCTGCTGTGGTCCTTGAATATTAATGGCAGGAAAGATAATCACGTCAGAGAATTCCTTTGTTTGTTTTTGCTAGAGTACCGGACTCTCAGCCCAGTTCCAGGGCCCCCACCAAAACAAACAAGCAAAGCCAAAAATCCCTGTTTTGTGTAAATAATTCCTCCTCAGTTGTTCTTAATGATTCACCATTGTCAATACATGGAGTTTTAGTCTGCTGAAAATTAAAACTCAGATTCTTTTTTTTTAATCTTCAAAAACCTGAGCAATGCTTCGATCGACCTTTCCTACTTCATCATACTGGCATTGGCACTTGTTGCACTCATGGCTGCAGCAGAACAATTTGCAAGACAAAAGGGAAAGCTCAAAAACCATCTCTTGATAAAAAAACTTATTCCTGGTAAGGAAGCAAACAGTGAGGCTAGTCCATGACAGCCTTCAAAGCAAAGAAGAAAGTAGTCTATATGCCTAAAAACTGTTACACAAAAAAAGCAAAAAATAGTTTATGCTTCTGGTTTATAGAACAGGCAAATTATACATAAGAGACAACCTTATCCTCTGAATTCCTGACCTCCTTCTTCATGAAATAAAAAAAAAAGAACAAAGAATAAACATTATAGCAGAAAAACGGCTTGGGTGAAAACGTAGTTCCTAATTTTTACTCAACTCTATGACAGATAAAAGCCATAAATGATAATTCTAAATCAAACACCATATATATGCATTTTATGTGGATTACAGAAACCTAAACATGGGTCATCATCACAGTTAATTCAGACTGCAGGGAAAACGCCCAGCCTAGCATCTGCTGCATAGAGGGTGGGCCGGGGG